>CM059272.1:4453939-4551439 GCA_030347295.1 Setipinna tenuifilis
GCTGTGTTGACCTTGGACTGGACCAACACCAGCAGATGACATGGCACCCCAAACCATCACTGACTGTGGAGACTTTACACTCGACCTGAAGCAACATGTATTATATGCCTCTCCTCTCTTCCTCCAGACTGGGACATGCAAAAGACATGCAACATTTACTTTCATCAGAGAACATAACTTTGGACCACTCAGCTAGCAGTCCAGTCCTTTTTGTTTTTAGCCCAGGCGAGACGCTTCTGACGCTGTCTCTTGTTCAAGAGTGGTGTGACACAAGAAATGTGACAAATGAAACCAATGTCCCTTGAAGCACTTACTCCACCTGCAGTCCACTCTTTGTGAATCTCCCCCACATTTTTGAATGGGTTTTGTTTCACAATCTTCTTCAGGGTGCGGTTATCCCTATTGCTTGTACACTTTTTTCTACGACATCTTTTCCTTCCCTGTGCCTCTCTATTAGTGTGCTTGGACACAGCTCTGTGAACAGTCAGCCTCTTTAGCAATGAGCTTTTGTGTCTTGCCCTCCTTGTGCAAGGTGTCAGAGGTTATCTGTTGGACAACTGTCAGGTCAGCAGTCTTCCCCATGATTGTATAGCCTATAAAACTAGACTGAGAGACCATTTAAAAGCCTTTGCAGGTGTTTTTAATTGATTAGAGTGTGGCGCCAAGTGTCTTTAATATTGATCCTTTCCACAATGTTCTAATTTTTTGAGATACTCAATTTGGGATTTTCATTAGTTGTCAGTTATAGTCATCAATATTAAAAGAAATAAACACTTGAAATGTGTCAGTCTGTGTGAAATGAATGTATATACATTATACAAGTTTCACTTTCTGAGTTACTGAAATAAATCAACTTTTTCATGATATTCTAATTTTATGACCAGTACCTGTATAGCTGTAACTCCCAGGAAAATGACCAGGTTTTACCACCGTCACCTTATACTCTAATGATGTACTTAATGTACCTCGTCCTTGAAGACACTTAGTGGCTGGTCACCATGGCAGTGTTTTTACAGTACCAAATCCAACCTGTGTCTGCAATGCAACAGGCATCTGGTAGATGGCAGCAAAGAGTCATAGAAGATACCTTTCTTATATCTTGACCAAGCCACACTAAGGACTGGGTCAGTAATGCATGGTATTGTGCTTTAAAACACATGTTGTTACATTTCAATAAAGCGCCCTCTCGGACCGTCAACTTCAGGTTATCTTTTAATCCAAAAAGTAAAAAAAAAAAGTCTGTCACACTTTGAAATGCACCAAATCTGAGGAGCCCCATTAACATGCCTTTCTTAAATGAAGCCAATTCAGGATAATATGCACTGAACTCAAAAGAATATTCTTACAAGCATGTAAAGAGAAAATAACAAACGTGATGTAATAAATAAGGATGTATTTTAAAATGGATGGGATACTGAGTTTGGTGCTTCAATGATAGCAAAAAAAGATTCTAAAAAAAGAGTTTGAGAAATAGTTGACAAATGCTTTGGGTAACAGACAATCATTTTGGCAATAACTGAAAAATGTAACATTTGAAATGAAAAAAAAAAACTTACTTACTAAATTTAAAGCCTAAAGTGTATGTACATCAGTTGATAATTCCATCTTCTAGAAAAGAGAGATACAGGAAAAAACAAGACATGAAGACAAGACAAAAAAACTGTTAAATGATAACTAGGCTGATTGATTGGGGATATTACCTTCCTGTTGGCAACCCTCAGATATGGGCAACCACCCCTCGCACCAGCATAATTCCACATCCACAGACCAGCACTGGGACTTGGGACTGCATAGGAGTGCTGTGATATTTTGAGACAATATGCAGATTGTACAACTAGATCTCCTGTGGTACTGTAACGCAGGCCAGGGGCGTAACCAGAAATCCCGAAATGGGTGGGTGGGCTCAGAACAAAATCAGGTGGGCCTAGCCCAAAACACGTAGGTTATTTTTGTTACTAAAACAGTTAATCGAACTTATACAGACTTCTGATTGGATGGGCTTGATTGACAAGTGGGTAGGCACAGGCTCACCCCAACCCACCCATGGCTATGCCTATAGCCCACCACAGCCCAGCAGTGGCTACACTTATGGCCCACCCTAGCCCACCCATGCCTAAACCTATGGCCCACCTATCCTATCTGTTCCTACACACACCTATGCCATAAGGGCTACTCCTCACCGGCCAGTCACGTTAGACAAGAGCGTCTGCCAAATGCCGTGGAACTGGGACAAGTAGCGAGGGTGGCTAACATAACTCTGCACAATTGGTAAACCACTTAATCAAAGAATTTCCTATTAGAAGATTTGTAATTAATTCTAAGTTAGTTTAGCTACACTTCTTGCAAATGCACATTCTTGATGTACCACCTGAGGATAGGTAATTAAGTAAATATTTCGTGCAGGACAAATGTTTAAACTTACCAGGAAATATCACATTTTAAGTGCTGACATTGCCCACAATTGGGTGCCTAAAACCTATTTTTGGAATTTCGTTATCCATTGCACATACTTTGATTGGCACAACAATGTATTGAACGTGTCACAACAAATATTACAATATGAGGTCTAAATTGCCTTTATTTAATGATGATTTAAAAATATTTAGCAGTAAATATGCTTGGTCCTGGAATATCTGAACCTGATTTTCTGACATTCAAACCTGTGAACTCTGAATATACACCTATCTATAGATATATACATCTAAATTCTAAAGTTAAAGGACATTTTTCTATTTTTATATGAAAACCACGTAAGGTTATTTGTTGGTGAATATTTATTTTTAACCTACTCAGGTAGATCTTGGTAAAGGAGCCTAAAACTGCACCCTTCTGTGAGATATGACATGGACTGCTCTTTATTCTACTTAACAGAGAGCTCTGCTATAAATGACTTTCTACTGAGTGTATGAGACATTTTATGTCCCAAGCCACAGACTTTTACTTCATGTCATCCAAGTATCATTACTAACACTATTTCAAGTAAGTCGATGTAATCTGTGGCCCAGGATGTCTTTGGTTTAAAAATAAATTCTTAAATAATTGATTTATATACTACAAATGTATAAAATAAACACTTGCTGACATATACACTCAATAATGAGACAGTTAACTCTAAAAATCAAAAGCTCTTCAGTCTATTTATCAATCCCCCTGCTAGTAAACCTGTCTTATGCTGTTTCTGTTTGCGAACACATAACACCGACGCGCATGTCAGGGTCTTTCTTGACCCAAAGCTGACTTTTTCCAGCTTCTCTTTCCCTTATCATGTCTTGGCTCGAAGCCCTGTTCCACACACACCTGGTAAAATGAATGGTTAGCCCCATCCAGGTGTGTGTTGAGCATGACAAAAGTGCCATTGATAAGATCAATTAGGTGTGTGCACTCAGAGCTGGTCCACCTGAAGGGCATCAAGTGCAGCGCTAGGTGCTAAGCTAGCTAGATAGCGTATCATGGTGGGTGGGTTATTTGTGGGTGAACTATGGCTCCACACTACTAAAAACACTACTGGTAGTGTCAGACAAGGGAGACATGCTATACAACATTTAGGGCTTTACTGTAAAAGGCCAACCTTATCTACAATGACTCTTTCTTCTGAGGCTATCTCAATCCATACACCTCCAGTGTACATGCAAGCAAAGTGCTAAAAACATTACTAGGAACAGACAATGAGTGGAGTAGGAGGAGTTCAGCAATTGAGAAGTGGCTAGCAAGGCAATTGTATCATTCCCATGAAGTAAAAAAAGCGAATGAATTACTGTACATACAATTCCAGATACATAAAAATGGACAAAACCTCCATCAGTAGTCTTGTTTTAAGAAACGAGGTTGCGTTTTCGGAAATACAGTTTTTTTTCCACTTCCCTTTAAAACCTACATTGAAAAAAATAGTAAAAAATACATAGAATCTCACTATAAAATAACAGGCCATGGAACATCATGAAATAATCTTAACAAATGTTTTTTTTTTTTACATTAGTTGCATATACTCAATAGAAATAAAAAAGACAATATATAAAAAGAATAATGAAAATTACATCATGTTACAAATGTTCTGAAAAGAATTCCAATTGACCTTTGTCCCATTACAGTAATATTCATTGAATTTGGGCATGATTGATACTTGTTTCTTCATCATTTCGCCGCTCTCGACGTCGACAATGTCTTACCATAGCTCAGTACTTGAAACAGTGTGTGGTGGGGTGGTGATTTGCAGTCAGCAGTTACTTGATGTTGATTGGCGTCAGACAGTGTGTTCAGACTGGGTCCATCACCTATTCCATCCTCCCCCAGTACCCAGTATGACTCAGAGGTGGGCATGTGGGCATGTGGCTGACTTGGCCGACTGGACTGGCACTACTAGACGAGCGAGCCGGCCTGATTCTGGGCAGGCACCATGATGGGCACCCCTCCCATGCGGGAGATGTTGGCAGCAGTAACGCCGGTGGGCACGGGGGGTGGGCGTTGTTGCGCCTGGGGCTGGGGCTGGTGAGCGTGTTCCGGCCTGGTGAGTTGCGTATTGCCGTTGGTGCTGGGTGGTGGGGGGCCCATGGGGTGCCCGGGGTTAGCGTGGGGCAGCGTGGCGTTGGTGTTGTACCCTGGGAGGGTGTCGGCGGGAGGCCGGGGGCGGTAGCCTGCCACGCTGCCCGTGGCGGTGAGGATGGAGGCGGTGTCGGAGGGCGGGTGGTGGTGGGTGTAGTGGTTGCTGTGGTGGTGGAGGTCGTGGGACAGCGGGCTGGTGTGGACCGAGGACAGCGTGCCGTTCTTGGAGCTGATGGAGCCGGTGCCGCTCTTGGCCCAGGACACACGCTTGGGAGCCTGGGCATCCTCTCTGCCACACACACACACACACACACACAACCCTATTTACTACTATACTACTATACCCACCCACTGACATGAGGAATCATGTACAACATTTCCACAGTATTAGTAACATTTTTGTTCACAGAAACATACAAAGTTTCGCCTCTTACTTGATTTCATTGGCCAGATCATCTTCTGTCTCCCTCCTCCTGGTCCACAGGAAAATGAGGAAGAGGACGATGATGATGAAGCCCACCACTGAGCCCACGGTTGCCCCAGCGATCACCCCGGCCTTCGTGGCTGTGGAGGCAAAAAGCAGCATTGTCCACACGGTTTTATGTTTTTTAAAATTCAATATCATTTCTCTTAGGGTGATTCAACAGAACTCTTGCACACTGTCCACTCTGCAAGCAAAATTTTAAATTCACAATGTTTTGGCGATGGACCTTCATCAGGTTGCTTAACAGGTTCCTGTGAAGTAACCTGGTGAAGGTCCATGACCGAAACCTTTCTCCTGTAGAGGTGTGTGAATTTTTGTTATTTTTGTTTCTTAGGGTGATACAAAAATAGTACAGAAGTGGAAAAGCCCGGCTTGAGGGTCTAAAAGTCCATCCCAACAACAGTCCTAAAGTGTCATTCGGTTTTTGTAATGTCAAGTTGACATTGTTTTGGGTGCCCTCATAATGACAACTTGACATTAACCAGGATGACATTTCCAGACAAGGTCTATGTCAAACCAACAAACCTGATTATGATGTTCACCCTTATGCAGGCACCTTCAAATAAAGTGTTACCATAATGGGTTGTAAATGCACAGGTAGAATCATTTCAAAGCAAGACTTTTATTTTCTGAAGCTGGCTGTTTCCACTTTTGTCCATACTGCCCTACAAAGGCAAAGTGTTGTAACTATGTCAACATTGAAACTGTGAAAAATGCCTCTGAAGTTGTGATGATGCCCAGTCATCAAACATGTTAATGGCATAATAGTGGTGACGTACTTCCTTAATAGCAAAGGAGCAAATAGCAAACACAAAGGAGGTGTCATAAAGTCAATTTTGAGTCTAAACTAAATTTTGACAAAATATGTAGTTAGTGCCTTTTGGCTTTGTGAGGGCAGCGTAGTGGTCAAACATAGAAGTGGTGCTAAGTGTTGTGCTTACCTGTGATGACCTCCAGGTTGATGTAACAGGTCTCTGTGGTGCTAAGTGTTGTGCTTACCTGTGATGACCTCCAGGTTGATGTAACAGGTCTCTGTGCCGGCAGAGTTGGAAGCGTTGCACACATACTTCCCTGACATGCTGCTGGTGAGGTTGGTCAGCGTCAGGGTGCCAGCAGTCTCATCTGGGGGAGGGGGGAGGATGGAGAATTACAGAGGGGCAGAGAATTAAAGGGGCGCAAAGAATTACAGGGGTGCAGAGCCTAAGACCCTAAGGGTGCTTAGGATAATACTAAAGTTAAGATTCAAGATTGAAGATACCTCTTTTTTTCTATAATTCTGTTTATTTACATATTTAAATCATAGATAGCATGCTTAGACCAGTACATACTGTCCAAACTTACAACTGACAAAGATACTTAAGTACATCTCATTAAATATGAGAGTGTTATGACCGCTCATATTAAAACAAACAATCAATTAAAAAATACATGAATAAATAAATACAACAAAAAATCTACCAGTCAAACAAATGAACAAACTAATAAATAAAAAAGTTTTAAGTGTAGGTTAAAAAACATCATTCTATCATAGATAACATGCTTAGACCAGTACATATTATCCAAATGTACAACTCACAAAGATACTTCGGTACATCTCATTGAATATAAGAATATGACTCTCCATATTAAAACAATCAATTAATAAATAAATGAATAAATACTGTATCAGTCAGTCAAACAAACAAACAAAGCTAAGTGTAGCTTAAAAATCGAAACGTCATGTTTAGGGAGATCAGATGGCAGCTTACCGAGCATGGGCGCAAAGAAGACGTTTTGATTGGGGCTGGCTTTGGTCCACTTATAGAGAGGAACGGGCTTCCCGGAGTCGGAGTTGCAGGTCAGCGTGACGTTCCCCTTCAGTACTGGCTTTCCACTCATCTTGCACACTGGGACCGCCGGGGGCACTGGGGCGAGGTTAGATTAGATTAGATTAGATTAGATTAGATTAGATTACATTTTATTGTCATTACCCATGTATAAATACAGGGTAACGATATATAGTGAAATGTGGTGAAGACTGGGGCCAGGAACACATGCTGAAGAGCTTCACTACAAATGGAAAGGCTCAAGAAGTACACTTCCTGTAGGGTAGTAGTGGTGCGCAAAAGGTGAGTAAACGATTCATACAGCAGTAGGGGGGTCAGGGATTCAATGCAACACATTACATGTTGAAGAGCTTCACTAGTCAACAGAGCTAAGTTGTAAGGAACTGGATGTCGTGTTTGGAGTTTGGAGTGAAGATATTCCACCTTTCATCCAAAAGCCTTCTTCAGTTCTGACCTAATGATGGAGGACCAGGAAGTATATCTCTGCAGCCTTTTGGATGAAAGGTGAAGCGTCTTCAAACTCCAAACAGGAAGTCCAGTTGCTTACATACACTGTAAAACCGGATAAGTCAATACAACTCAAAACTTTTGATGTAACTGATTACGTCAGTAGTTTTGAGTACATTAACTATATATTTTAATTAAAGTTAACTTTAAAAGTTTAAATACATGAACTTGTACTCAAAACTATTGACGTAATCAGTTACATCAAAAGTTTTGAGTTGTATTGACAATTCAGTTTTACAGTGTACAACTTAGCTCTCTTGACTACGATAACCTGAATGAATGGGAATCTTCACAGACAAGAGCTTCACTACAAATGGAAATGCTCTAGAAGTACACTTCCTGTGGGGTAGTAGGGGTACAAATGTGAGTGAACAATTCACACAGCAGTAAAAAAGATGGACGTGTCCTTAACATTAGCTGTCACAGAAAGGCAATGTGTGTCTATGTGTATGTGTGTGTGTGTGTGTGTGCACGTGCATGTGTGTACTGTGTATATGCTAGTTATAGAGTGTAGTTATAGAGTGGTGTGTGAGTGTATGGGTGTAAAGGTGTTTTGTTTTGTGTTTGTGTTTGTGTTTGTGTTTGTGTGTATGTGTGTGTGTGTGTGTGTGTGTGTGTGTGTGTGTGTGTGTGTGTGTGTGTTTATCTGTCTGTCTGGCTGCCTTTCTGTCTGTGTGTCTTTGTCTATGTCTGTGTTTAGGCACATGTCCAGGTGCAAACGTGTCACCATTACCTTTGACATAAAGGTACACCTGTCCAGAGACTGTGGAGCCTCGTACGACCACCAGGCAGGAGTATCGCCCCGAGTCGGACTCCTTGGTGTTGTTGATGTAGAGAGAGATGTTGTTGTTGGGCATCTGTTGCACGAAGCTCACGCGACCGCTGTACTCGTTGGGCACAGTAACCTCACTAAACGCATAGGAGATGACCTGCCAATGAAAATAGGACTGAGGTCTGAGACTGAGGTCAACGTAAGTGAAAAGTTATCTCCGAATTAAAGCATGTGGCTGGCCACAGGTCCTCACAAAAACAGAGCACAGAGGCAGATGTCTTGCTGCAATGTTAACAGTTGGGGGGGGGGGGGGACATGGCTTATAGTTTCTCTAACTTGACTCTGACATACACAAGCACTCTTTAGCGTTCCTGAGTTCTTTCTGAATCAGCACCACTTACGGCAGACAGTATCCAGCTGATTGCCTCAGAATGTGTTTTAGAACCACATGCAGATCAAACCAATCCATATTTACACCAAATTATGCCACTGACTTCCCAAAATCTAATGTATGCTACAAAAGCCTACTGCTAATGCAGTATAATAATGATAATACATTGAATATGTAGCAGTTTAGTGTTGGAGTAACATCTCCTCCTCTTGAGTTGGATATTACTCACCGGGATAGTCTTGTCTGTCACTATGTTCCAGACCACATTGCTGTCCTGGCCGAGACTGTCAGTGTACCTGGCTGGTAGCATCACCATCTGACCCTGGACCACCGTCACATTTGGCACAGGTGTCACAATCTCTGCCGTTTCACCTGTCAGGAGCAGAGGAAGAAAAACACGTTTCATCATTTGACAATGAATCAGAGGTCGGTCTGGGGTCTGCTGATGATGATGACTGATGTTGTCAAATTGGAAACGTCCCCCCTGACCCATACCAGCCTAAAGACACACAACAACCATAGAAAGTGCAATTCATCACGTATTTGTCTATCTGTCATCTAAGTTCATCCAACCACCCTTAATGCTGATCCATCCATCCATCCATCCATCCATCCATCCATCCATCCATCCATCCATCCTTCCATTCATCCATCCATCCATTCATCCATCCATCCATGCATCCATCCATCCATCACTGGATGGATGGATGGATAGACTCATCATTCCATCACTTTTACTCGTCCAGAGAAAGAGGGAAAAACTGTGGCCAGCAAGCTCTCCTGGCCCTGGTAGCCAGCTGACGGGGGGCTTTGTGCAGGTCTGTAGTCAGCACACACGCAGCAGGAAAAAGCAATAAATAAAAAAAACAGACTCTGCCCTGATTTAGCCAAAGTGAATCCCCTTCCTGAGTCCCGAATCCCCTTCCTGAGTCCCGAATCCCTTTCCTCCCTCTTTCCCTCTCAGCGGAAAGCTGGACCTGATAGTCCACTCAGCACAGACTTTGGGATCTGACAGGCAGCTCACATCTCTCCTATGGACTTAGAGATGAGACACTGAGCCAGCCGTCTATGTGTGTGTGTGTGTGTGTGTGTGCGTGTGAGTGTGTGTGTGTGTGCGTGTGAGTGTGTGTGCATGTGTGTTTGTGTGTGTGTGTGTGCGTGTGTGTGTGCGTGTGAGTGTGCGTGTGAGTGTGTGTGTGTGTGTGTGTGTGTGTGTGTGTCTGTGTGTGCGTGTGTGTGTGCATGTAAGTCTCTTCAGGGAAAGCAGGGAAAGCCGTGACATCAGGGCAATGCTGTCCCCAACACTGTCCTCATTCCAGTGAGTTTAGGCTAGGATGCTAATCCACACACAAGACGGCTGGCTATGGTCTTAATCTCTGGCCACTTTCTATGCTATGCTGTGGCCTGAGTCACGCTGTGGAGAGAGTGTGTCTGTCCCCATTAGTGAGAGTGGAGTGAGAGTGTGTCTGTGGAGTGGAGAGTGGAGAGAGTGTGTCTGTCCCCATGAGCAGCTGCTGAGATTCGTCACCCAAACTTGTCACCCAAACAGACACTGCTGCATATCTGGGCCGTGGCTGGTGACGACTGGGCCCATGGAAGCGCCTTCCAGAGGAAGCATTCTATTCTGTTCTATTCTATTCTATTCTACTCTATTCTATTCTACTCTACTCTATTCTATTCTATTCAGCACCACTCTTGACCCAGCCAGAACCATGCCAGATTAGAGGTGTGTTTAAAATAGCAGAAATTGTTTTGTAAAATTTCAGCATATTTTATTTTTTGTTACAGACACACACACACACACACACACACACACACACACACACACACACAGCCTGAAGTTTCAATTACAAGGTTGCTGTTGAAACTTAATCATTAAACCTGTTGTGAAATACCACATTTTAAAGTGAATACAATCACCTTTATCGTTCCTGGATTTGAAGAAAATGTTCAGTGTGTGTGTGTGTGTGTGTGTGTGTGTGTGTGTGTGTGTGTGTGTGTGTGTCAGTGGCGGATGCTGGTATTCCAAAGAGGGGAAGCTCACTGCCAACTTAATCATAACATTTGTCCATTTACTTATATGTAAATTCTACCCTTCGTTCCTTCTCTAGAAAATGGTCTGTGACCCTATCACTTACCTTCATCGTGCCCCCTAAATGACAGCTCCTGCCTGGCAAGCAATGACGTTACGTCAATGAGGCGATTTAAGAAGGCTCGGTTTTGTTTTACATTTGCGTTGTGCTTTGCTACTTGAATGCGAGCACCTTCGTCAAGTGCGTGTTCAACTCTAACGGACGGTACACACAGCAGGCGAATTTCGCCTGGCGAAATTTCGCCTGGGGGCGTGGTCGGCGAAATTGCATACGTCACGTAAAAGTACCAAGTGCATAGCCGGCTCGCTAGCAAACTGAGTAGCCTGTCAGCTAGCTCAACAGTTTGAGTGTTCAAAATATATGCAGTGGTGTTCTTGCCGGACTATGTTGTATAACCTATACGGTGATTAGTTACCTCTACTAAAAACATAATTCATCTGTGTTCATGGTTACTACAAGGTCATCCTATATCATTTTAACCATCCAGTGTTTCCCTGACGTTAGCCCTCTTCAAAATACAGTAAATGGATTGGAGACGTAGCTATTTAGCTACTTAGCTAGCGGCTATCTAGCTAAAAAAAACGAATGCTTAGATGGCAATCTACGGTCGTCTATTTGCCTCGATTATATTCACATCACATCTAAACAACAATCCGTGCTGATGAACACACTTTTGGTCAACAAGAAACCTTTTAATCATGTAAATGTTTTTACGCTACTGACTCCACTGGTGGCCGCCATGTTGGTCAGACTTTTTTTGATACTCCCGCCTCTACACAAGACGTCACGTACAATACACATCACACGCTGAATTGATTGGTGCTTGTGTGGTCTAATTTGCATGAAGTTCAGGTTTCGCCAACTGTATTTCGCCTCCCTCGGCGAATTCGCCTGCCTTCGCCCTGGGAAGGCGAAATTTCGCCTCCATTCAAAGTCAATGAGAGCGAAGCGAAATTCGCTGTAGTGTGAACCGGCCGTAACTCTGCCGAGGCAACTTAATCTCGCACAGGCATTGACATGTTCGTTGCTCTTTTCGTGCCGTTTATATGCTCGGTCAAAGTTGGACAAATCCTCAAAGCCAAGTTTTGACCAGACACATCCGTGAGCAGACACCCGTGAGCGGGCTAGTGTAGGTGCGCTAGCGGGCTAGTTCAGGAGAGCTGAACTTAAGTAGCACGGGCACCAACCTAACGAAACGAATTCTAACGAAACGAAATTAAACACGAACAAGAAAATTGTAATAAACCAAAACGGAAATATGTGTGAGTGTGATTTATATACAGTGTAAGAAAAATATGTTCGCTGAGGAAATGCTAAGAAATTGGTCACTGCTTGACTTACGACTTCGCATGCAACATCCGCGATGGGACTGAGCTCCAGCAGCCAAGTGACAGTCTATGTATCAAAAACGCCAGCCAATCAAAACTGGATTCAGAGGTTCACCAATCAATGCGGGGACTGCTTGAAGTCCACACCAGAAAAACTCCGCCCACCATTCCATTCACCCCCAGAGACGCTCAGCGTCCGGGGGCGGGAGAAAAAAATGGCATTTCTCCAATGACCATCCAGTTTCCATGCATAGAAAATGAGGGGTCCGTGCTGGCTCATTGAAGTGCATGGACGCTGGACGTCTATGAGGAAATGCGTTGGCCATAGGCCATGAGAACAAAGTGGAATGCTAAGTTAACAACACCAACTCAGTTGATTTGTGATAATGGGTCTATTATTAACAAACTGGTGTTTGAAATGAACACGTTTTAAGGCATTTTGTAAACATTTGACCATTACATTTTTTGTACATTTTAGGGGAAGCTGAGCTTCCCTTGTAGTCTTAGAGAAATCTCCACTGGTGTGTGTGTGTTTGGGGGTGGTGGGGTTGGTTGGCTTACACCCTTGTCCAGATGCATGTAGCAGGGCGGTGTTGTTGTTGGAGCACATATTAAATCGAGGCAAATCTCCGCCCTAATCCTCTCCCCTCCTGTCCTGTCCTGTCCTGTCCTCTCCTCTCCTCTCCTCCAGGCTCCATCTGTGCCTAAAGGCCAGCGAAGGGGAGGAAGGACCAGTGGAGACGTACAGTACAAAGACGCGGTGACCGCGGTAGCCAAGGTCACCCCAGTGATATTACCAGCCAAACCAGCAGGTCTGAGACATACTGAACAGCAGCGTCTGTGACAGGTGGCTTGCTTTACAAAGAAGAAGGAATAAAGGCTTTTGGGCTTTAAGGGTTTGGGGCCCTTATGTGCCTTCTGTATGCTGTCTACTTGTACTCCCCTTTGTCTTATTGTGTTATTATACGACGTAGAATGAAAAAAACATTAGTCCATAATAAAGTATTAGTATTATTTCTGGGTTGAATGCAGAGTTTATCAACAAATACTACAGAAATACTGATTAATCATGGGCACCTAATTGATGATAATAAACGTGTTGATAGATGGCAAAGATTATGCCATTAAATACAGTGTAAGTTAAAAAACAATTGCCACAATTTACTGCATGCCTGAACAATTTAAACAACAAACAATATGCATGCAGTACAGGTAGGGACCAGATGGTGGTGGCAAATATCAAACTAATCTTTTCTTCCTTCATTTTTTTGCCTAAGTAATAAAGGATATTAACATTATTAATGCTGAGTTACATATTTTACTACCTTCAGTGTGGATGTGGTGGTATAATTGTTATATATTTACAAATAAATGCTGGTTTTAATATGGTATTAATATGGTATATATATAGGTGTATATCTTGTATTTGTCTTTATATGGCACTTGTGAGATATATGTGAGATACATGTAAGATATTTGTGAGATATTTGTGAGGTACTACAGCCATCATTGGTCAGGTCTTAATAAATGGAGCGCTTTTGTGGACATTTTAATCTTGGTGACCTTTTCTCTCTTCCCACAAGGGTTTCTGTGTCCGCTAAGGCCCTCCCTCCTCCCTCCTCCCTCCCCCTCCCCCTCCCCCTGCACACCTTGCCCTGTCAGCTCAAACTCAACAAGACCTGGCACACATCGTCACAACCTCACCCTCACTTTGCTTTCTCTCCCTCCCTTCCTAAATCTCTACCAATCGCTCTGCCACTCTATCGCTCTCTCTCTCTTTCTGTGTGTGTGTGTGTGAGAGAGGCGGAGAAAAAGAGAGAGGGAAAGAGAGAGGGAGACAGAGGGAGAGATAATGACAATGTAGGTACATTCAGTCTCCTCACACGTGTGCACCATTTAATGTGTAGGGACAATCAGTCTCGTTACAAGTTGGCACCAATAATAAATGTGGGTATAGTTGGCATTAATTGATCAGTCTCATAAAATCAATTCCATTAATATTACCATCAATTGTTATGTTTAATAATAAATTACCAAACAGTTAAATTGATGGTATATTACCAAAATGTTATGCTTATACTACAGCTACAGTAATAATGTGTTACTTACAGTATCACAATACACTATAGTCAATAGTATTTACACACACCTGGACTGGATGAAGGCTATTGGAGTTCTTAAGACTGGGTGGCTTTCATGAATACAGCAACAACAACAGGCAAAACACAGCTTATTCCAAAGGTATAGTTTATTAACTAATAAACTACAGATATGAACTAATCTAACAGGTTGTGCGTATATACAAGATAGTAGGATAGTGTGTATGTATGTGTGTGTGTGTAAGAGAGAGAGAGAGAGAGAGAGAGAGAGAAGAGGGGGGGGAACGGGGGTTCCCCCCGTTGGATCGTCAAATGGTCAAAGAAGGTGTGAGAGATGAACATTGTGCCAAGATAGCGCGAGAGCGGGGGAAGGGCACATGATTAACTCACTCTGAAACAATAGGCTAGTTCTGCTAGGCTATCGTTAGCGTCCCTTTTGACCAGGTGAGATAAGGGTTAGTAAGAGGGAAAGAGAGAGGGAGACAGAGAGAGCATGCAGGATCTGTCTATCAAAGTAGCAAATAAAAAGAACATAACAAATGGTCACTCAAAGTCTACATGAAAACAGTGTGTATGTTTACATCAGACAGTTTAACACTTTCTTGCTATGCTAGAGAGTATTCTATCTATGCCCAAGTGCTCACGTGAAGGTTGCCTTTGCTTTTCCTTTGTTCTTGGTTGTAGTTCAGGGAATCCTTGTTGATCCAGTGGAGGGAGTCCGTTGACTCAGCTTTCTGGACGATTTGTGGTGATCCGATGAAGGAAGGGTCCTTGTTCCAGGTCCTCTCTCCGCTCGTAGCGGGGAATCGGCTTCGCGATTAAGAGGTTTCCTGCGGTGGTTCGTCGCGCATAGACATTCAGAAACTGTACTTCCTCAGCATCTTTGGCTGGGGATCGGCTTCGCGATTAGAAGTAGTCCGTTTCAATCAAACTCAAAATGTTGCTCGTGCAACGGGTAGCCTAGGGGAGTCCGCTCGAACCCGGTTCCTGGGGAGCTGGATGCCTTTCCCGTAAACTTGTGTACTCGAGTCAAAGTACGTTGTGGCCTTGTGCAAAGGCCATTCTTTGTCTATTTACTTGCGCATGCTGACGAAGTCCCTTGTCTGCCTGGCTCCTCGGCCTGCAAGGCAGAGCTTGGTGTCCTTTGTGACCCGTTGGTCAGGAGGACGGAGAGAGAGGATGTCTCTTTACATCCATGAGGTCTGAAGACCCACAGAACAGAGAGGGAGTGGGTGTCTCTTTAGGTCCATGCAGTCTGATGACCAACAGGACAGAGAGGCTGAGCAACAGCCCGCCTGTGGTTTTAAACCTGAGTGTGAAACCTGAGAATGGGTTATCACCTGAGGTGTGGCTAAGGAAGGAGAATCATGGAAAGAGGAAGCTAAGGAGGATCATGGGAAACGTAGTTTATGTGTGGTTGTACCTACATATCCCCCCTTTGGTCTTAGGGATGGGACGAAGTCATAACCCTGAGAGCACAAAAACTGTACAGTCCACATGTCGGAGTCCTTGAAGTTCCTTCAGTCCTGATGAAAGTAAGGGTTCAGAGGCATAGGCACTGGGCACAAACATTCAAGAGCTTTGGGCATTTGGGCAGATGGTAAGCTTGCTGTCTAAGCTAGGTCATAACATCTTAAACATTCAAACATATCAGATAGAACACGAATCTCATGTAGGTCAAAAAAATATGAGAAGAGAAAGAGTGTTAGTTGAATGGGTTAGCAAGCCTACTCTTTCAGAAGGTTAGGAGAAGCTTGAGGCATAGAGAAGTGTGCACTGTTGTGTGAAGTATACACTTCTGGGCCTGGAGCAGGGAAGGTTGACCACTGAGTTCTATGTGTAGTGTCTGTGTGTTCATGTTTAATCATGTATGAAAATGTTGTTCTTTGTAGAAGCTACATTCATGATAGATTCAGATCTGCAGATGTTTTAACTCTCAGTGATGAGTAGAATAAAGATTCCACTCTTAAGTCTCATGGACTTACAAAAATTAAAATGGTGACAAGACTAAGCCAGATGTTGTTACAAGATGTTACTATAGGTAGTAAATTCTAGTGTAACCTTTACTGTGTTAAGGTGGACTAGATAAGGAGGACTGTTACTGATTTCCCAGCAGGTCCTGCTTAAATTCTTATCTACCTGTTAAGTTAATCATCCTTTACAATATCTACCAGCTTGTCTAAGTATTATTTCTGCAGGGTTTTGTCTGGGTCCTGCAGCTGTTCCTATTGAGCAAACAGTTTTCCTTGGATTGCTGGAATGCTCAGAAGGGTTTGTTAACCGTTATTCCATGGTTGGAGAAGATAAAAATGTTGGCGCATGCTTATGGGTCTGTGAGGCATGCAAAGTGACTAGGTTAAGTTAACTGTTACTGACTTTCCACCCCCCTTTCGGAGTGGAAGTGCTTCTGACTGACCATCCTCTTTTGGAGTGTGGCCTGTCTCAAACAGTAGCTTTCCTTACTATGGGTTAAATCTTATGTACTGTAGTTGAAGCATTTGTTTTGCTTCTTGCTACAGTGAGGGTAGCGGCACTGTCGCCAGCTAAGTTTCTTATGATTGACCTGCTCATTGTGTGAGCTTTGGTCACTTGGCCTGCTGTGGTCATCTGTGTGATGACCATGGGACTGTGGGGGTTCTGCCTTAGTGTGGTTTATTCTAAGGAGATCTGAGATGAGATCAAATGGCTCCACAGTCTCTTTAAGACAATGGCCACTGTTGTCGCCTTCTAAGGCGTGTGAGGTTTTACGACTCATCTTGTTTGTTTAACCTAGGGCGCACACTGGGGGTGCGGGGGTTACAAAACAAAGAGGGGATTAAAAGCAAACACTTCTAAAATGATGCATAGGCAAGAGCTGCTTTACCTACGGCTTACAAAAATACTTGGGTGGTAACCAATGTTAAATATTCTTATCTTTAATTGCTAGCTACTTTCTTACAGTGTCTCAAATTTCTATAGGTTGCTATGGCAACAGAAATTGTTTACTAAAAGAATTCTCTCTTGGTATTTGGTGTTAGTTAGTATTTGGTGATACTTAATATCACAATACTATGGGTTATCTAAAAACACACATATATATCTTGTTAGTTTCACTGGGCCTGTGATTGTTCGCCAAACTAAAACTTGATCTGTTACTGCATCTTGTTGCAGGGGTCAGAGTTGTCTTTAAAAATTGGAACCGTTAAACTGAGCATTAATCTGTTATTGCAACTGTATTCAAGAAGCCAATTTAAACCAGTCTTCCTCACGCTGGGCGCCATTATAAAATGTAGGTACATTCAGTCTCCTCACACGTGTGCACCATTTAATGTGTAGGGACAATCAGTCTCGTTACAAGTTGGCACCAATAATAAATGTGGGTATAGTTGGCATTAATTGATCAGTCTCATAAAATCAATTCCATTAATATTACCATCAATTGTTATGTTTAATAATAAATTACCAAACAGTTAAATTGATGGTATATTACCAAAATGTTATGCTTATACTACAGCTACAGTAATAATGTGTTACTTACAGTATCACAATACACTATAGTCAATAGTATTTACACACACCTGGACTGGATGAAGGCTATTGGAGTTCTTAAGACTGGGTGGCTTTCATGAATACAGCAACAACAACAGGCAAAACACAGCTTATTCCAAAGGTATAGTTTATTAACTAATAAACTACAGATATGAACTAATCTAACAGGTTGTGCGTATATACAAGATAGTAGGATAGTGTGTATGTATGTGTGTGTGTGTAAGAGAGAGAGAGAGAGAGAGAGAGAGAGAGAAGAGGGGGGGGAACGGGGGTTCCCCCCGTTGGATCGTCAAATGGTCAAAGAAGGTGTGAGAGATGAACATTGTGCCAAGATAGCGCGAGAGCGGGGGAAGGGCACATGATTAACTCACTCTGAAACAATAGGCTAGTTCTGCTAGGCTATCGTTAGCGTCCCTTTTGACCAGGTGAGATAAGGGTTAGTAAGAGGGAAAGAGAGAGGGAGACAGAGAGAGCATGCAGGATCTGTCTATCAAAGTAGCAAATAAAAAGAACATAACAAATGGTCACTCAAAGTCTACATGAAAACAGTGTGTATGTTTACATCAGACAGTTTAACACTTTCTTGCTATGCTAGAGAGTATTCTATCTATGCCCAAGTGCTCACGTGAAGGTTGCCTTTGCTTTTCCTTTGTTCTTGGTTGTAGTTCAGGGAATCCTTGTTGATCCAGTGGAGGGAGTCCGTTGACTCAGCTTTCTGGACGATTTGTGGTGATCCGATGAAGGAAGGGTCCTTGTTCCAGGTCCTCTCTCCGCTCGTAGCGGGGAATCGGCTTCGCGATTAAGAGGTTTCCTGCGGTGGTTCGTCGCGCATAGACATTCAGAAACTGTACTTCCTCAGCATCTTTGGCTGGGGATCGGCTTCGCGATTAGAAGTAGTCCGTTTCAATCAAACTCAAAATGTTGCTCGTGCAACGGGTAGCCTAGGGGAGTCCGCTCGAACCCGGTTCCTGGGGAGCTGGATGCCTTTCCCGTAAACTTGTGTACTCGAGTCAAAGTACGTTGTGGCCTTGTGCAAAGGCCATTCTTTGTCTATTTACTTGCGCATGCTGACGAAGTCCCTTGTCTGCCTGGCTCCTCGGCCTGCAAGGCAGAGCTTGGTGTCCTTTGTGACCCGTTGGTCAGGAGGACGGAGAGAGAGGATGTCTCTTTACATCCATGAGGTCTGAAGACCCACAGAACAGAGAGGGAGTGGGTGTCTCTTTAGGTCCATGCAGTCTGATGACCAACAGGACAGAGAGGCTGAGCAACAGCCCGCCTGTGGTTTTAAACCTGAGTGTGAAACCTGAGAATGGGTTATCACCTGAGGTGTGGCTAAGGAAGGAGAATCATGGAAAGAGGAAGCTAAGGAGGATCATGGGAAACGTAGTTTATGTGTGGTTGTACCTACAACAATGTGTCTGTGTATCTGTAATATTTCCAACTCTCTCTCTCTCTCTGTTCCAACTCTCTCTCTCTCTGTCCCTATGCAGAAGTACATATGTCTACTGTGTCCCTACTCCCTTTGTCTACTGTGTCCTTTGTACACCTCTGTTGCTTATGTCCTCCCTTTTTGTAAGTCGCTTCGGATAAAAGCGTCTGCCAAATGCAATGGAATGTAATGTAATGTAAATGTAATGTATATATTCACAACTGCTCATGTCTGTAGCCACGTGCAACAATGTCTTCCAAAATCTGCCTGTTCTCTGCACTTTTCTGCACTTAAGTGACAGACAGAGCTAGATGAGAGGGCTAAATGAGGTATAAATGGATAAAGAGATGAAATGATATTTAGAAAAGAAAATGTGTGTCATTCTTAAAGCTGGTGGTGTCTTGATTTCTAAAGCATATAGCAAGAAGGGCCAAGAAAAATGGTTGTGGTGAAGTGTAATGAAGTCACGCCTCATAAGAAAAGAGTAAAATCAGCCCCATAATGACAAAGTCCATTATCATCATCACAGAGGATCCGGCAGTCAGAGACATCACTCCTGATGGCCCACTCTCCCCCACACCCTTCACTATGGCTGTCTATACACTCACACTTACAACAACACACACACACACACACACACTCAAAAAGATAGACACGCGCACATACACAATCACACACACTCACATGCATAGAGCCATTTCACACACACACACACACAAACAAACAGACACACACACACACACACACACAGCCATTTCTCCCCCTTCCTCCTAAAAGGCCTGCTGATGCGTCAGGAGGTGCATGAGGAGCTCAGGGCTTGTCTGTGGTTTAGAGGTGGAAGAGCACACACACACACACACACACACACACACACACACAGCAGAGCTACTGGTGAGGTGCTGCACTGATAAGTCAGGTGGATTAAGAAGGTCGGCGGGCGGATAGAACAGGTCTCACCTCCAGCACAGGATTAGGAAGCCCAGTCATTACTGTAATGCGGATTGGCTGCCGTTTCCAGCTACACTCATTTGCAGTGAAATTTAAACTCTGACATCTGACGGGTGAAAGGTGTGGTTGATTAGAACAAGGTCTTACAGTCAAAGGATTCTCACACAAATAGGCACACAGACAGAGACACACACACACACACACACAGCTGACCATGCATCATGAGTCCAGCAACGCTTAAATAATTCATGGCAACAAAGGGAGGCTGTGTATGATAGATCATCCCTTCCGCATGAGCAGTGGCTGAAGGTACGAGGAGCTTTATAAATGTCACAACCCAGCCATCCGAGCGCTGTCCTGTCCTGTGTTAGATCAGTCATAGCACAGCCATTATATACAGCCTCCTTATACACCCTGTGTAATCTTTAGCCATCACAACCCAGCCATCCAAGCGCTATTCTTCGTCAGAGATCAGTCATAGTGCACAGCCATGATACACAGCCTCCTTATACACCTTGTGTAACCTTTAGCCAACCCAGCGAACCCATCTAAGTGCTATACTTCATCAGAGATCACTCATAGTGCATAATGAATTCCCTGATACACAGCTTCCTCAAACACCTTGTGTAATCTTTTGCCAACCCAGCGATCTAAATGCTATACTTCATCAGAGATCAGTCATAGTGCATAGCCCTGATACACAGCCTCCTTATACACCCTGTGTAACCCTGTTTAGCCAACCCAGCGATCTACAGTAAGTGCTATACTTCATCAGAGATCAGTCATAGTGGCCAGCCCTGATACACAGCCTCCTCCAATACTCTGTGTAATCTTTAGGCATCGAGGAGGACCGAAGAGGCTGTGACAGAACGAGAGATTGTGGGGTTTGATATACTGGGCTGCTGTGGTGTCTGTCTGGTGATCTATAGAGGGAGGGGTCACGCTATACTTTCAGAGTAAGATATTTGTTATCGGTGCCTACATATCACTGTGAAGTTATTATATACTACACATTATCCATGCACTCACACACATACACGTGCGCACACACACACACACAGACTTACACACACACACACACACACACACACACACACGCAAACTGTGAGAGAGAGAGAGAAAGATAGAGAGAGAAAGCCGCATACTCACACACACACACACACACACACACACACACACACACACACACACACACACACACACACACACACACACACACACACACACACACACACACAAACACTTCTATATGTGTGTATCCTCTCCACACTGTCGTGAGAAGATGAGTGGCGTGTGAAGGGCTGATGAGTGCGAGCAAGCAGTGTCCGTGACTGCCTGCCAAAGAGAAGACACACACACACACACACACACACACACACACACACACACACACACACAGTGTGTGAAGCTGCAAGACAGAAGCGGTGTCTGCCCCAGGGCATTGGGTGGGAGAGTGGGTGGGGGGGGGTTGTGTGTGTGTGTGTGTGTGTGTGTGTGTGTGTGTGTGTGAGGGTGGCTGAGAGAGGGCCTTCTAGGCTGCCGATCGGCCTGAGAAGAGAGCACAGAGGAGGCTGCACTCCCCTGGGACGAGAGCCTGGAGCACAGACATCCATGGGACTGGACTGGGGGCTAATTACAGGAAAAACTGCAGATTGATCTGTTTACTTCCTCCCCCCCCCCCAAAGGATTCCTCTTATAGGAGTGTGTCTTTGATGCAACGCCTTCATGTCCAGTGCAAAGCGTGTGTCCTCTGTGTAGATAGACACAGAGAGCTGGGTGGGGCCCATGCTGCTATTTCCTGAGTGTGCTATTAGCATTAGGGCTATATTTGATGTGTGCTACGTACAGATGCACATCGCTGGGAAGTTGATTCTTTCTTTTCCTGCATTTTGTTGGCTTTATCTGTTGTTGTTATTGTCATGGGCTGATGGGTGCAACTGATATAGCCGTAACCCCCCCCCCACACACACACACACACACTCCCCATGTTTGTGATTTTGCATGAGGAGGCAATGCTCCACACACACACACACACACACACACTCACACAGCACCTTTTTCAGAGTTAGTGGTTTAAATTTGAAAAAGACGTGATGGGGTGCTATCAGGCCAATGGTGACATGTCCCCAGACTCGAAGGACAGAAGTGGATGAAAGAGACGACAGTTTGAATGGGGACCTGTGAGGCCAGGAGTCACATCCACTTAGTGCACCCCGTTCCCTCTCTCCTATACTCTCTTCTTCTCTTTTCTCCTCTCCTCCTCTTTTCTCCTCTCCTCTCTCTCCTGTACTCTCCTCTTCTCTCTTTGCTCTCCTCTCCTGTCTTCTCCTTTCCTTTCTCTCATATACTCTCCTCTCCTCTCTTCTCCCCTCCTCCACCATATTCTCCTTTTCTCTCTCTGCTCTCCTCTCCTCTCTCTCCTATACTCTTCTCTCTTCTCCTCCCATCTTCTCATCTCTCTCCTCTCCTCTCTCTCCAACACTCCCATTTTCTGTCTCTGCTCTCCTCTTCTCTCTGTCCTTTACTCTCCTCTCCTCTCTTCTCCTCTCCTCTTCTCTCTCTGCTCTCCTCTCCTTTTCTCTGTCTGCTCTCCTTCCCCTCTCTCTTCTATACTCTCTCCTCTTCTCTTATTCACTCTCCTCTCCTATACTCTCCTCCTCTCTTATTTATTCTCCTCTTCCTCCTCTTCTTGCTCTTATTCTGCTCTTCTCTCCTCTCCTCTTTTCTACCCTTTTCTCCTCCCCCTTCCTTCCTCTGCTCTCTCATCCACCTCTTCTATTCGCTCCCCTCCAGCCCTTTTTCTCTTCTCCTTTGCTTTCCCCTTCTTTTCCTCTCCTTTCTTCTCATGTCCACTTTCTTCCTGTATCTCATCTCCTCTTCCCCCTTCTCTCCTCTTCTCCCCTCTTTTCTCCTCGCTCTGCTCTTGTACCCATTTCTGCTTTTTTCTCCTTCCCTCTAATCTCCTCTCCTGTCCTCTCTCCTCCTTTCCCCTCCTCTCCTCTCCTGCTCTCCCCTCCTCTCCTCTCATGTCATCTCTCCTCCTTCCCCCTCCTCTCCTCTCCTGTCCTCTCTCCTGCTCTCCCCTCCTCTCCTCTCCTCTCTCCTCCTTTCCCCTTCTCTCCTCTCCTGTCCTCGCTCCTGCTCTCCCCTCCTCTTGTCTTCTGTCCTCTCCTCTGGTCTCCGGTGGAAAGTGTAATTAAGCGATGGTAAAACGGGTACAGCATGCGAGCGCTATCTCAGCTGGCGAGCATCCTCAGCGCAGCGGCCCCTGCCTCATCTCCCTCCTTTTCACTGAAACTCTGCTTGGACGTCATTACACTAATTGCCAGGCGAGGACCACTGGCTTTCTCATCACGCTGCGGATCTTCACTGCGCTAGCCCAGCGATGGCTGCGTGGTCGCCACGGCAATGTCAGTCGGCCGATAGCTCATCCCTCACAGCGCACCTCAGGGGCTGGGGGGGGGTGGGGTGGGGGGGTGGGGGGGTGGGGGGGGGATGGTTTGGGAGCCCCAAGGTTAATTTGCTGCCATAATGGCACAAAGTCCTGCGATCTGATTTAGGGGTGTCGTCTGGGGCTTCTGCCATGGATTATGACATGACACCACATAGAGGAATAGTAAAATGTACTTCAGGGGAGCGCAGTGGATCCAGTTTGCATGGATAGAGACTAGGCCTGGGCGGTATCCAATTTGTCATATTCCTGATACTTTCCTAACATAATACCCAGTATGTCGCTATTTCACTTTTTTTTAAAAAAAAGGATGCATGTTATGTCTGTAGATATGGCCTACTTCCATTGACATAAATCAGACAAGTAGTGTCTATGAAGTAGCCCTGAAATATTTAATATGTTGAAGTATTGTTTTCCTATTATAACTTTCACTACAATTGAAGAAAATCCTTCTTTTGTATCATTCAGAGCGTTTCTGTACCAGTCTGACGTTTGGAAATTAATTCAGTATGTCACACTGTGACCTATAGGATGTTCTGTATTTAAGAATACTCTGGTATACAGTGTTTTCAAAATACCGCTCAATCCTAATAGTATACCTACTGTATACATACAGTATTACCCTAGAGAATGCATCAAATCTGGCATGTTTGGAAAAAAAATCTTAAAAGTTACTGTATTTTAAACAACAGCATTGAAAGCTGCCAAACTACATAAAGCTACAGTACACCAGTCATTACAGTGCAGTCTAACAGCGAAGGCACTTGTCACATGTGAGTGACACACAAACCAAACACAGAAAAGAGCCATTTTGAATCTAAACAATGTCTATCAGGAAACGTCTGCAAATTGGATGTGAAGGCCTGCCTTCCCAGTGAGTGAGGCCAGGTCGTGCAGATGTGTGTTAGCGGTATGGAGCCCATTGTAAAGCCCAGTATGCGCCTTTCCTGCCCGCTCCTCCAGACACACTTCCAGGACGTCCTTGGCATTGTGCGAATAACCAGAAGCAGGAAAGACCTGGGCCTACTGATAACACAACACAAGGCTTGAGCCGGATTTCAAAATAACCACAAACACACACACACACACACACACACACACACACAAGCATTGGTCAGTGGTGACCCCAAGAGACTTCCAAACTAACACACACACACACACACACACACACACACACACACACACACACACACACACCTGCTTTCAAGTCACAGCAGTGCACTCACAAAACATTCCGGCTTGCTCCGTCAGCTTCCCGATAAAGCTCAAGCAAACAGCCAGACTAGAAAAGGAAAAAACAGCGTGTAGGATCCCTACCGAGAACCCTCCATGCGGAGAACAGAGTGTTTTCCTCCAGCCTGGCTGCTCGCTCGGATGGAGGATGCGCCATACAGTCATACAGAGGCCGGGCCACACAAAGCCCATTAAACTAACCCCATTCACATTACCACAGTCTGACCAGCTTAAGTCATGTCCGTGTTGTAACTTCATCATCACACTGCTAACATTCTCTGATGTGATTACACACACACACACACACACACTGTTGCAGTAGCAGTACAGTGTTCACGTGCAGTACACGTCCCCCTGGGTCCCGACAGCTGGGACGCCCGCTCCTATTCAACGAAAGTGGGGGAGGGGTGGGGGTAGGGGTGGCAAGGGGGGGGGGGGTAAATAGAGAAGGGAAACATGGGGGTGGAGTGGGGGTGGAATGGGGGTGGGGGTGAGGGTGGGGTTGGGGCCAGGTGATGGAATCCGCCACAGACTCCTTGAGGATTACCATGATGAATCTGGGGGATTATTTCATACGTTGGCGGAGTTGTGAAATGTCATCAGCTGTGACTGTAGCGCATAAACCCCAGCCTCTGGTCCTTAAATCTGATTTGGGGATGGGGGGGGGGGGGGTTGTTGTGGGTGGGGGGTTAGGGGGTGGTGGGGTGTTAGAGGCTTAGGGGGTTTATAGGGTTGGAGGGTGTTGTAGTGGGATCAGATGAAATCTAACAAACAGGAACTGTTTCATTAAGAAAAGCACCATGAATCTGGCACATGTGTGTGTGTGGGTGTGTGTGTGTGTGTGTGTGTGTGGGGGGGGGGGGGGGGGGGGGGGGGTAGCTGGTTCTCTCTTACCAGCTCCAAACCAAACCCTCCCTCCATGAAAACAAATAAACAAACAAATGTCAGATTACACAAACCGAGACTGGACCTACAACTGCATTGGCAGAGTTAGGACTGCAGCCATATGATGGCAGGACTGCAACTTAGGCAGCACCCAGGGTGGAGCAGGGGGTCTGTTTGGGCTACAAGTTTGGAAGTGCTGGCGTGTCGGTAGGATGTTAACATACGCGTAATGCAACTCAGTCATGATTGGTTGGTTATGGTCTTGGAAGGGACACTGCCAATAAATAATTGGGTCCCATCTCATGTAATCTCTTTTAAACACAAGAGGGAATACAAGAGGGAATAGTCACTTCTTAGCCTCAAAAACAGTTATGATCCTAAGTCTTTCTTTTTGGCAGCTCGGTCATGGAGGATTGACATGGTTTGTCTGGGATGGGAAGGGATGCTGGCCGTGTCACCGGGTCCACAGGGGACTGTGACATCACGTCACATAACCCGAGTTTGACACCAGCACCAGCACCAGTAGCAGCAGCAGCATGGCGGCATGACTATGTATGGGAAATGAAAAAAGAAATAAAAATATAGCCGCAAGCGGCGATGACGGGCCCTCGCACCTGCAGTGCAGGGACGTGGCATGCCACCCCTCTCAAATGTATCCTCTGTGTCACAAATGCATTTATTGTAGAGATTTGATATGTGGATGCTAAATCATAGGAGCTTTATATTGTCTACTGGGAGTACGTGTATGTAAAGGAAATGTTCTTTAGGAATAGGTGTGGTGCAATTATCTTTGTGTTTGCACGTGTGTGTTTTAAAGGGATTTTTTTTGTGTTTGTGTGGGTTTAAGAGTGTTTGTCTGTGCCTGTCTAAGGTTTTTGTGTGTGTGTGTGTGTGTGTCTGTGGATGTGTGAAGTCAAGACACTGCTGAGTACACATACATCTAAACTAAATTAATCTGATGAATGTCAATTAAAAAAAATAGATGTACTGCATAATGGTACATGGTATGACGCAGTGTTTTAAAATGTGTGAACTGTTGGTATGATAGGTGTGTGGTAGAGCAGTGTTGTGAGGTGAGAATTTGTGTGGAAATGATGTTGTGCAAGTGGGCATGGATGTAGGTTTCGAATGAATGACATTGTGTGTTTGTGTAGTGTTTAGAAGTGATTTCTGAAAGGGATAGATGTTGTCATAGTATGTATGTACATGTGTTATTTTGAACCCTCCCTGACACTTGCTGTCGGCGTAGAGATGGTAATCATGACATAGTTTTCTATGAAATATCATATAAAGAATTGTGTTATGAGTTGTTATAAGTTGTGTGTAGAAGTGAAATTTCTATTTCTGTTTTGTTGTGATGAGGAGACACAGGCTACATCTCCAGATGGTAATACAAGAACAGGAACGTAAGGAGGGCGACAAGAGTACAATTGCATATGAGGATGGTTGCGTAAAACACCAAAAGTGTATGGGGGGTGTTGATAGTAGTGGATCATAGGAGAATGTTGTTATCAAGTTTTCATTCAGTTTATGTGTTTAATATTGTGTCATAAAAGTGTAATAAAAGTGTGGATTTTGTATACGGCAGTGGCTTTGGTGACACTGATAAAGGAAGGATCACATTGTTCAGAGTGGGGCAGTTCATATGAAAGGCAAAGGAATTTGTTGAATATAGCTGCGCAATATATGACTTGAGGATTGGGTGTGGGTAGGATAAGTGGTATGAAAAGAAACTTTTCTTTCTACAAGTTTTACCTGTATGAATGTGGAAATGTAGTTAAAGGTTTAATGTATCATAAGTATGTGCATGAGAATATGCAGATACTATAATCCAACATGTTTTGGAGTTTGCAATAAGGCAAAGTTCACAGAAGAATGGTGTGAACAGTTATATACCAAAAGATAAAGTATAGTGGTGCAGTTGTGACTGGTAGCAAATACTAAAAGTAAGCATGTGTACATATCTGTACAAGTGATTATATGCCAACTGAGTGAAATGGTGTAGGGATGGAAAATTCTCCTTTACCTGGAAAGGCGTAGGACTAGGAGTGTCAGATAAACATGGGTCAACTTAATGGATCAAGTTCTCCTTTGTGTAAAATATTTATAATCTGATGGCAGCCCAGTGATGTCTTTTATTTATTTAGGCTATTTGGGCAATTTAAAGCATAACTATCACATCCACAAAATATTTTGGACAATGCAAATTATTTGTGGAAAGTGTTTTAAGTCCTTCAACCAAGAAGTCAATGCTCCATTTTCAAGCTACCGTCATCCACATCATACCATAGCCTTGTATTGGCATTATGCACGGTACATGAGTTTTGCTTGGCACTGACCATATTTTTTGCCATCCCGTACATTCGCGTGAGCCTTTACCCGCCGCAGCCGCGGCAGGTGAAATGTTATCTCTACCAAAGCAGTGCTACAGGAACACAGTTAACAGAAAAAAACCCACACATACTACTGTCCATTTCTAATGTGACGTGCTGAGTTTTGCAACAGGAAGACCAGCAGCTTTTACAGCCGACATTCTCATTTTTAGCTTGCATTTAATGCTTTGGTCAAACATGAAGGTGTTTTCGACAACAAACATACCGGTACTCCAGTCTTCTACCAAGTACACAAAACTATTCAATCTAAACTAGCATTATTCATCTTCCATTCAGGTCTTTCATCCTAAAAAAAAAATGATGGGATAAATAACTGTCTCGGACAGTTGGAGCGCAGTTCGTATATTAGCAAGGTAACTCAGCTAACTCAAACCAACAACACGAGTTCATAGCCCATTTTATATATCATCAATGTTAACATGTACAACACCCGTTTTTTGGTGAAAAACATCACCCCTGTGCAAGCATACATTTTATCTCGGAAAGGGCATCGTGGTTAAAGATGATTACCGGTACTTGAAAATTAACCAGGCGCCATTTATTACCAGAGCTCTACGTTATTACAAGGCTATATGCTAAGTCTATCCTTGACCCGGTATTTATCTTAAATCGCTTTATATAAGCTACAATAGTAATATAATTGTTATCTTACACTAACAAGAAGTGTTAATAGGGTTTAGTTATGGGAAAAAAGAGATGTAGCCTAACTTACCTCACACAAGAACGAATTCATATCAGTGCTTTCTTCTAACTTTGGACTCCCCCAGTTTTCCCCCCAGTCGCGGGAGAAACGCTTCCCCTTTTGTGGTTTAGTGCCACAGCCATACGCTACACAGCAGGGCATCCCCCTCGTTTAAATAAATTTAAGTGTTTGATAAAACTTTCTTGAATCTCTCTTGAAACTTGCTCATCGTCTGTCAACGTCAGTAGAATAGACCGGTCCGTTAGCCTACAACGCCACTCTGTGTCCTTTTCCAGTAGTGCTTAGTTCATGATAGAATGATAATATGGAAGCTGTAGGCTACGTATCAGTTAGTCTGAACCTATTCCAAAATGACGAACGGTTTAATATGGAAAATATCAAATAAACCCGAATATATTGTAAAGTTACAAGGAAATAGTTCATTATTATAGCACTGCTTGCTGGAATTTCCCATTGTGAAGTGCTGTTTAAATAACGTTGAAGTTTTTTTCCACATGTTCACCGTAATAAAAATGTCACTCTGAACTTGTGAGAGGGAGAGAGGGGGAAATGTAATTTGGCTGTATTATGTTTTACTCGTTCATTGCATTTCGTTGTAAATGACAGCTAGCCCATTTAGACAGAATAGTTGACATTACGTGTAATTGTGCTATGGGTTTCAATAGGATTTGGGATGAAAACGCTTATGGACAGTTGCAGAAATAGACTCGTTTCTAACGTGGTCTGTGAGCGACAAACATCGTCTGTGAGTGGACGGATCTGTTAACATGCATACAACTCACCAGACAAACATCGGACAGAAACCGCCCCCGCAGAATGAAATTATCCATCTCCGAAACAGTACAAATAAAACAGAACTTATAACATTGTGGCTACTATCCTAGCTAGCAAGCAAAGCTTTATGCTCACTTCGTGAGGGCTAATATGGTAGCAAGGAAGCTAACTTTCAGTCAGCTGTAACGACAAACATAGTCTGTGAGTGGACGGATCTGTTAACATGCATACAACTCACCGGACAAACATCGGACAGAAACCGCCCCCGCAGAATGAAATTATCCATCTCCGAAACAGTACAAATAAAACAGAACTTATAACATTGTGGCTACTATCCTAGCTAGCAAGCAAAGCGCTATGCTCACTTCGTGAGGGCTAATATGGTAGCAAGGAAGCTAACTTTCAGTCAGCTGTAACACGCTAGATCACAGCCCTTCTATGCTCGCTTCGTTTATTTCTTTTACTAAGTGAAGCAATATTTCGTAGTTTACTAATAACATATAGTAAAAAATATCATGGCAGGACTTTGAAATATCAGAATGTAGCTAAGCCTTAAGCCAGTATCACATTAATGAAAGAAAATGGCGCCCTGTTGCTGAGCTGCTGCTGAACTGGGGGACCCAATAGCTGCCCGCGCCCTTGCCTGACTTTAACGCACTATGGAACACACCTGTTGATTGATGGCAATTTATTAAAAAATGACAAATATTGGCTTCACAGCCCTTCAACATTTAACATCTACACCACTTCCACACCATGTATACCAAATCTCACATTAATCTAATGCACCGTGTAGCTTTACCACAACCTAAAACAAGTCATTCTGTTACCAGATGGTGGCGCTATGCCTGACTGCCATTTCACTCACACAGATATGTTCATAGTCATGACAGACATTAACCTGTCAAGTTTTATTCTTGTCAAACAATGCATAACGAATTGGTGACACATTTCCTGTGTATCTGGATACTTATAATGTGATACTTAAATTCATCAAGCCGTTGTTTCGTCATCTTACAACATATCAAAAATCTCTTCGCAATTTAACATCTACAACATGTTGACATGATGTATACCAAAACTGACACAAATCTGATGTACGGTTTAGGACAAGTACGTTAAATTCCATTGTATGTCAAATCGCACAAAAGTCCAAATATCTCACTTCCTGTTGGGTGTGGCCATGCCATTGTATTGACCTTTTTTGTTCGCCTTAGTGAGATGAACCCACCTACCAAATTTCGTGCATGTAGCTGAAAGTGTATGGCACCCACGAACCTCTGTAACAACAGGGGGCGCTACAGTGTCCCTGGGTAACTTCAGGGCTTGGGTATTTCTCTCTGAGTAGCGGGGGGAATTTCTGACGTGTGTGCCAAATTTCATGAGTTTTCGTGCATGGCAACCGCCTCAAAAAAGGGCAAACGGCGCAGCGGGAAAAGAATAATAATAATAATAATAATAATCTTAGCAGAAACAATAGGGCTTCGCACCTCCGGTGCAGGCACAGCCTGCACCTCCGGTGCTCGGGCCCTAATAAATAAGGCAACATCTGTCGCACGACTGCAGGGGCTTATCTGTGCACGTCTGTGGATTATTCATACCACAGAATGCCTTCTACTGAGTAATGTGTTTATTGTGCATTGTGTCTACTTCTTGTCATCGTTGCTATTGAATGTCCAGGTGGCAAGCCTTTAAGCTAACTTCCGTCATGGGAGTAAATGCGATTCAGTTCAGCTAAGAAAAAAAGTCTGATTCAGTTAAGCTAAAAGAAGTCTTTTCCTCCCCAAAAGTGTCTTTTTGTTGTAGTCTGACTTAGAGAGGAAAGTTCTTTAATGCATGCAATTGATTGTCTTATTATAGGTGAGAGGGTTGGAAATCACAGATAAGACTGGTGAAACATTAATCTCAGTTTGTCAAGGGCACTGATAACAGATTTTGGCTGGAGGAGGACTGCTATGCTTTCATGTAAACTGACCACTGAAGATTTATTAGTTGTAGAAACATTATGCATGTGTTTTACAAAAAAAGCTTCCCAGGGGAAAAATAAGACAGCTAAACACGGAATTTGTTTATTGAAAGTATTTTTAAAATGCAAAGAAAACAAGCCTGAAAAAGGCAGAGGCCAAAAATAGTGACAGTGCTTGGCTTTTTGATTGTGGCAAATTTAGCAAAGCCACAAGACAGGCCTCCAGAATCATCCAGATGGATTACACAAGGCTCTCCCAGGACTTAGCCATTCCCACACCCTGTCACATTAGTTTAGTGACGCTTTTCCGGAAGCATCCTGCCCGGATTTCTGGGCTGGTAATTCCACTGTCAAACCTGCCTCCTAACAGCCCTGCTGTGATCCGCAAGCACACAGCCCACTCCTACACCATGTTTTTACGTCAAACCCGCAAGACGTTGTTTGGCTTTGACGACGTTGCTTTGTTGGCTGTTGGTAATTATTTTTACCTGCTCTGCTCTCTGGGGCTACTGTGTGTCCTGCTTGACCTCCAGTGGGGCCTGAAGGTCAGCCACCAGAAACAAACAAGCTGGGGGGGGGGGGGGGGGGGGTTGCCGCGCACGTCTTTATGGTTCTCTCATGCGCCACTTCCTGGAACTGGAGATGGCCGAGATGTCCCCGGGGTGACACAAACACTCACAGACGGACAGCGGGAATATTCAAGAGCGCAGGGCAACAGTCAAAGGAACACCAATGAATGTGATTAGCATGAATCTCTGCACCCCTTGTGACTCTGCGAATTGTTTGTGGAAAAATACCACTTTACGTGTCACTAGATTTGGCAGCGATGCTGAAAAACTATAAAAGCTAAAAATAGATGTCCCAAAACACTGCAAGGGAAGCCTAATTAAAAACAAATACTACTATTGGCATTAACAAATGTAATCTGTCATTCATATTTAAATTGTTATACTATTTAATAATGTCATAAAAAAGTTAACTGATACAAATATTGGATTTAGTAAAACAAATTGCTTACCTATAGGAATGTTTAGTACTCTGCTGTTTGTGCACTGATTTGATGAACTGAACTTTAAAAGATAACTATACCTAACCTAACGAGCACCAGCCATTTTAAACATACGTGTAACCAATTATGGTCATGTCTAGGCAATAAAACATAACAGTAAATGTAATTATTCACATGCTAATGGCCCATTCACTCACAAATGGGTCTATGCATGCCAAATAGACAGCCTGAACACCCTGAAAAAAAACTGTCACCAGTCACAATCCAAACAAGCAACAGGTATTGTAATTGGATAAAGCATTGCTTGTATATTGACCTTGGCACACATCAATCCCTTTACAGTGTGTTTAAGATTGAAAACAAAAACTTAAATATTTATGGGCTATGTTTGTCTTTTGGACAGTTTAGAAACGAAAGCACTGGCATGTTTAAAAAAAGTAAAACAATCATGACTCAATGACCAGTCAACTCTGAGCTTGTCAGTGAGCCTTAAAACAAACATACCAACTAAACAAACATGTTGAGAGTCCTCTTTTACCATTGGTCCAGTGCAGCTAACAAATTCCCCATAACAAGGATGAAAATAGTCTTTTTTGTGTAAGGTGCAAAGTGACCTTAAATAGGAACAGGGATATAATGGGGTGAGCACTTTTCCCCTTGCGTAGAGCCACCACTGATATAACTAGATACTCCAAACCAGAGGAGGGAAATCCGGCTCCAATTAGTGTTAATTAAGTAATTAGTGAAATAGCCTGTGCTACAGGTAAAACCAATACATGCTAGGACTTTGACTCCATGAGGCAAGGGTCTCCCAAACATTTCCAAAACATTAGCATGACATTAGCAGGGTTTCCCCAAACATTAGCTTGACTCCAGCACTTAGGGTGCACAGGTATAACGACATCACTGGACTAAACTCTCACACAGAAAAGTGTGCTAAACCGCTCATATCTTTAAGAGATATTTTCACAAAGCAATTCCCCCTTATAGGTATGTCAGAGAAACATGGTCAGGGTTAGTGGCATTTGACTGCAACAGCTCACCTCTGAGTGTGTGGACTGAGAGAGAGAGAGAGAGAGAGAGAGAGTGTGTGTGTGTGTGTGTGTGTGTGTGTGTGTGTGTGTGTGTAAGGCCTGGGTGCTGCCCTCGGGGGGGAGGGCGACAGCAGCGTTTGTTCCCTTGGCTGCCTCACGCACAGCACAGCACAGCACAGGGGCATCTGCTCCCTCTCCAGGTGTCTCGAGAGTCACTCAAGCTGAACGCACACCATCCCAGTCACATCACACACACCAGGCACCACACACACACACACACACACACACACACACACAGTTCCACAGTCTGTCCCCTGCACGCTGACTTGCACAAACTGAACAGACCTCAGGTACCAATTAAAGCATGTCTGACTGCCTGCCATCAAAATACTCAGTTTGACATGTACAGTATAAATATAAATACTGTACATATACAGTCTATTAGTACAACAAACTACAAATGCACAATCAACACATACATGTGTATAAAAATACATTAAAAATAAGACTTTGAAAGACAGTGTAGAATGTGTTTTGATTTTCTTTCCAAAGGCACCAAGATTATCAGGCTTCTTAAATAACAATACGTTGTATTTATATAGTGCTTCTGAGACACAGACAAAGTGTAAATATCAAATAGGTAAGTAGCACCAAACACCACCCTTGCGTTGTAACCAGAGTTGTATAAAGTAGAAGTAGAAGTACTGTTTTGGATGTAATTACAACACTGGTAGTATGGTATTATGCAGTTGCAACTGCGTAGTACCGTACTACTTGTGTTGTAATTACATCCAAAACAGCACTTCTACTTCTACTTTATACAACTCTGGTTGTAACTGTACATGTGAGCGTTTCTCAAAGCACGCTCCAGCTAGTGAAGGCATTCAGCAGCCTGAGAAACACTCAGCGCATATCTCAGCTCTGCTATCACATTAGCGTCAAGCCTGTCAGTCTGACGAAAGCGTGGGTCTGAGGCAATGCGCTCTTGGAAACACAAATATTGAAGCACATACCTCCATCTATATCACTGTTTACTCACCAAGCAACGAGCCTGATTGGGTAAACCAAGGGCCTGCCATGAAAAGCATCACAGAGAATAAATAAAAGACTGGCATTGAGCAAGACATCCATCATGTATGGTGAGGAACTACAACTAAATTACAGTAGAATAAACATATTAAAACAGCATGTCAGATCCTCAGTTATAAGTACAGCGTAGATACTACAGTATACACAAAACAAAAAATATCACTGAACTTAAGAAGCAGCTACAGCTAGAACCTAAGTAATCTGGCAGAATTAGTGGTACACCACCGCTTGGACTACTATTAGCTATAATGAAATCACCTTCTGATCACATGTGTGTGGCCTGTTTTTGTGTTTGTGTGTGTGTGTGTGTGTGTGTGTGTGTGTGTGTGTGTGTGTGTGTGTGTGTGTGTGTGTGTGTGTATATGTGTGTGTGTGTGTGTGTGTGTGTGTGTATGTGTGTGTGTGGCGTGTTTGTGTGTGTGGTCTTGCACTGTTTGAAATGACAACAAGCCCAAACAAAATGACACCAAAAAAAAAAAAAAAAAAAAATATGTCAAAGAGCACTGCTGCAAACAGCCAATCAGTTCACGCCGCCTATTCCAAATGTAGGTTACAAGATCCTTCTATCACTGGAGCCTCTGTGTCCTTCCCAGAACAAAAGTGCAGGAAGGATCCTGAACAAGCATATCCTGTAGACTCATCACAGGGAGAAAGAAAGGGGGAAGGAGGGAAGGGGAGGGAGGAGGGACGAGGGACGAGGTGCGCATCAGGGACTGGGAAAGGTACTGTGTCAAACTCTTCAAACTAAACTATGACTCAAGCTGAACCTGTGAGGAGGAGGTGAGTTTTTGACTTTTTGACTAGCTGGCTCAGCCCAGAAAACAAATCTCCTCCGAAACTGGACTCTGGTTTCCTCAGAGGTGCCATGACGGACATGACTCAGGCGAGGCGCAGGGATAGGCGGAACAGCTCAGATCAAAAACTGCCAGGTCTGATCGGCCAATGGCGTACTTACTTCAGCCTCCCTAGCCAATGGCGTACATAAATGAGGAAGGTGCGGGCTCTGTGGCCAATGAATGACGTGCGTATCTGAGTAATGCCCCGTCTCCATGGCTCTCATCGGCTCCCCGTCACTAAATGAGGCCTTTGTGCTGCACACCTGAGACGGCGAGGCCATTACTGCTGCTGAAAAGGCCTCTCCCCCGACCCCAGTATTAGCTGACGCGCGTGGCCCGCATCCATATCGCTCCACTTCTTTTCCCAGAATCCCTCGGGACAATAAACAATGAACCCTAACCACCACCACCACCCCCCCGGCAAACCTCCTCTACCCTGCCCGACACACACACTCAGAGGGGGAAAAGCAGCCCTCTCTTTCTACCAATCGCCATAGTGATCAAATTGCAGGAAGGATGGGTGGGGAGCTAAACACAAGGTCAAATTTCCTTTTAAGTTCTTACAACATTCCTAAAGTACGTGCACAACACACAAGTTGACTCTACAGGGTGGCGAAATATCAAATGAAATCCATCTAACTCTTTCAGATTATAAAAATCAAACGAAATGTCCAATTTAAATGAAAGGGTGAGCGAGGAAGACAGAGTGTACTGTAAACTGATTTGCCAATTTGTCAACACAAATCCTTAACCCCACAATCACTCAAACTGTGTGTTCTTTTTTTCCCTCGATCCAGCAGCACATGCTACGAGAAGATTAAGTTTTCCAGTTTTCCAGTTTTCCATTCCACTGCGTTGGGAGGGGAATGGCCAGCGTTGAAGCATGAGGCGTAGAGAGTGGAGAGAGTGCGGAAAGAGGGAGTGAGAGAGAAAGAGAGAGAGAGAGAGAGAGAGAGAGAGAGAGAGAGATAGAGGGTTCTTATTTATGTGGTGGGCTGATGCATGGTGGAAGAGCTCGGAGTGGAGTTCAGAGTGGAATTGTTCGATGCGGAGCGGAGCGGAGCGGAGCGGGGCGCTGCGGCAGAGGCAGAGGCGGCGACAGTGGCGGAATGCGGGGCTTATCTGCGAGCGCCAGACAGCCAGGAGGGAAGCGGCCTGTCACAGGGAGGAAAGGCCTGCGTGCAGACCCTTCCTGGAGATAGGCAGCCCAGGAGATCTGCGGCAGGATTTAACCATTTCAGAGCTCCCCTCTCCATACTCACACTCACACAACGCCCCTCACCCTCAATCCCCCCCCCCCACCAACACACACATTCTCATTCTCTCTGTCTCTCTCTGCCTCACTCACATACACACACACACACAGACACACACACACACTTATTCTCTCTATCTCTCTGTCTTTCTCTGCCTCTCTCTGTCTCTGTTTCTGTCTCTCTCACACACACACACACACACAAACTCACACACACCACTACCTCCAACTAAAGGCTGGGTTCAGCGGCAAACAAAGGCACAGTGAAGACTGTTGAGCGTTTAAGGCATTTGTCCTCTCTGGCATTGCTCCAATATGAAGCACTAGGGATTTTCATTATGAAGTCAATCAATGGTCAACACAGCCGAAGCTCTCTATTTACACTGGACAAAAAGACAACATGGAGACTGACATTTTGAAGCATACATTCAAAGCAGTTTGTGATTCTCATGTCAAGACAGAGGCACCAAAGCAACTACTGGTGCCCCATGTTATTACCAAATATATCTACTTACTCGAAGTTCATTTGACATGGACAATGCACATTGATAAACAAAAAAATGTAAATGTGCTAGAATTAGCTATAGGTGTTTATGTGTGTCAAACAATGACACTGTCTGGGGTGTTCAGAGAGAGAGAGTGCAGCAATTGACCATCAGATCACGTGTCACAATTTTCATGGGTGTGGCTACAACTAAGTCTCTCTCTCTGTCTATGTCTTTCTCTGTCTGTCTCTCTCTGTCGCTCTCTCTCTCTCTCTCTCTTTCTCTCTCACACACACCCTCTCTCTCTTGTCTCCCATTCTCCAGTTACTATGAGACCCTGGTATACTTTCAGTGTTGACAGCAAACAATATGCTTCAGAAATAGCAGTTGGTATGCAGCTACAAAAGCTGTCAGCGCTTGCCTGTGTTTATTTGCTGCTATGCTCACCAAATCCTGTCTGTCTGCCTGCCTGTCTGCCTGTCTGTCTGCCTGCCTGTCTGTCTGACTACCTGTCTGCCTGTCTGTCTGCCTGTCTGTCTGACTGCCTGACTGCCTGTCTGTCTGTCTGTCTGTCTGTCTTCCTGTCCGGCCTCTTGTGTGCCGTTCTGCTTGCTTGCGTCTTCTGAAGCCCTGTGGATGTGCCGCAGTTATTGTAATTGATTGTACTAAGACTGATCTGCACGCACAGAAGACTAATCGCCTGAGAGTCACAAATGGAGAGCAACCAGCTGAAGTGAGAAATGAAAATGAATCAATGTGATCCTGAGGCTAATTACGAGGTAATGGACTCCCATCAGTGCGATCATGAGCCATGGAAAGAAACTTTGAGAGATGACTACACATCTGAAAATCTCTAAGACAAACATGGTGGTGTGGATTAATTAGATTGTTTTATTTGCTTTTGGGTCCCAGCTCATCTTGCTCCGGTGACACACAGAGAAGAGAGTGTCCATGTGGAAATGCAGCTATCTGACAACATAATATGTTCTGGTTGAAAAGTTTTAAAATTGAATTAAAACTGTTAAGCCCCGTTTCCACCAAGCAGTACAGTACAGTTCGGTTCAGTTCGGTTCGCAATTGTTTGTGTCTCCATGGTAAGAATTTTTGAAGCGTACCTAAATAACTGTACCGAACCGTACCATTTTCTGGCACCCTTGTGTTGGGGTACCAGTTTGTGGTACGGTTTAGAGACACGCCCATTGCTGTGACGATTCTACTCTACCTTTGGCAATGGAAACACAATCCGTACAGAACCGCACAAAAACGTTCTGTACCAAACCGTTAGGTCCCGAACCGAACTGTACTGTACTGCTTGGTGGAAACAAAACTTTAGAGAAGAAGCCTTCATGATTTTTCATTAGTCCATTTACCTTGTGGGGAACAGCTAGCTGCCCTCTTATGACTGAATACAGCTTGTGTTATTCATACTGTACATGGCAAAATCATCAGACACGGGATCAAGCCAACCCTTATTGTGGTGAAATGGCAGGGGATATTCTGACCGTTATGAGGAACTACAGCTAGCTACAGTGCAATAAGACCTATTAAAATAGCATGTTAGACACAGGTTAATCTAGGTTATAGTATAGATATTAAAATTAAAACTTTAACACATATCATGACTATAACTATGACCAGCGTTCTTCTAGTTTTGATGCTGTCTTGGTGCATCTCTCTCTGGCTGTGGTCTAAACTAAAGATCTCTTTAAATAAATACTATGAAGAGGATGATGCTGTTTGCATAGTTACAATCATTGTCTGTCTCGTGATAAACCTTTGGACATGACAGTGACTTATAATAATCCCCATGCCACGCAGGGTACTGAGATGAACTGTACTGAGTAGCACACAGCCCTGCTGGGATGCTCTATTGCAATGGGGGATGCTCTATGGCAATGGGGGATGCTCTATGGCAATGGGGGATGCTCTATGGCAATGGGGGATGTTATAAACTCACAGTGACCTGGAATCTGAAGAGACTCTTTGCAGCACCTGCATGATTCTGCATCAAAACAAAAAATCTGTTGAAGCATTTAAATGTTTTAGGTCCATGGCAGTTTGTTGTAGTGAATATTTCCCCTATAATAAACACTATTTGACATAAGAGATGTTGGTAACACTTTATAATAGTTAGTCCTAATAAGCATTTATTTTGCAGTAGGCATTTACTTTGCCTGTGGAATAATGTGTGTGTGTGTGTATGAGTGTGTGTGTGTGAGTGTGTGTGAGTGCCTGAGTGAGTGAGTGGTGTCGCTTTGCCTGTGGAATAATGTGTTTGTGTGTGTGTGTGAGTGTGTGTGTGTGTGTGTGTGTGTGTGTGTGTGTGTGTGTGTGTGAGCGAGTGCAGTCTCTCCTGTGGAATAATGCATGCATCCCATCCTTGATGCTCCTCATTTCCCTAAGTGGACACACATTTGGGGCCACTTCTCCCCCGTCAAATGGCCTGCAGGTCTGACATCTGTGTGTGTGTTTGTGTGTGTGTGTGTGTGTGTGTAAGTGTGTATGTATGTATGTATGCATGTATTTGTGCACACACACACACGCGTGCACGCGTGCTTGGCCAACGCGTGTGAGTGTTTGTGTGTGTATGTGTTTGTGAGGGTAAGTAACTGGGAGTCACCAGCAGCAGTATTCCCCATCTCCGTGTTGTCAGGATGAAACGTTTCCAAACTGCTTGGCTAAAAGCCGCCGCTGTGAAATATGTAACCGTGTTTGGGTGAGTGGAGATGCACTTGCGTGTGTGTGTGCGCGCATGTGTGTGTGTGTGTGTGTGTGTGTGTGTGTGTTTGGGTGAGCAGAGATACACTTGTGTGCCTAGTGGACAGCGAGAGGTGCTGCATTTTTTATTCGGCCCTCAACACCAACTCGCCTAGCCTGTGAACCAACCCCTCATACTTCATTTTGTGCAGAGGGTCTGGCTGTGGTATCATTGACATGGTTGTCTCAGGCAGCGTTATGCCTGACCAATCAGTGAACAAGGGGAGTCACAAGACATTAGCAATTGGGTAAAGGCAGATCCAATCGTTTTAAACTTCTCTAAAGTCTACATCTCCAGGAAGGAATTGTTCACTGATTTGTCAGGCAAGCTGCTGCCTGGAACAACCATGTCAATGAAGCCACAGCCAGACCCTCTGTATGCCATGAAGTACGAGGGGCTGGTTTACCAGGCTACAGCACTCCTGCAGCTGGTTCGGTTTCACAGAGGAATAAATGAAAGCCACTTTGATTATTTGGGATATGGGATATTTTAAGCCATGATGGCTCCCTTGGCCTGGCTCTAGCCTACTTTGTTCTGCTTGTGTGATTTGTTGTTTTGTGAAATATCAGTAATTTCAGCAGCGATTATGGACACATTACACGCTAATGGGCTAACTCTGCTTCAGAGCCTCGGCACAGCAGGTGGTTTTGCTGGCACACAATGCAACACAGCACAGCTCTCAACGGCGTAGCTGGCATACACAAATCAAAATCCTCCCCGCTGTAGGCGTTACATTAGGAGTGACGTTAGGCTCTCTCTTTCTAGGGACAGATGTCATTTTAGATTTAAATGACAGCATAAGGCTCTTTCATGTCTTCGTTTTGCTATATCAGGCTTGAGTCTTGCCGTGACGAAATGAGCCATTGTTGGACCATGTGCAGACTAACATTCTTATGACCAGTGATACCAAATAAAGCAGCAACCATTAATCCTCCCAACACAAACAAACAAACACTCATTCATTCCATCACCATTTTTTGTCACGTCAAGAGACTTGAAATAAAAACTAAAAAAGCTGGCATAAGCCGGATAAATATCGGAAAAATACCCTGACATGTGCTGTGATGAAGTGTCCTGAGTCAGGGGGAAATGCTTTCTACCCTTCACAAAAACAAATCCCTTTAAAATGTCACATTGCATGAAGTCATATTCAACAGAGGAGGGCATTCATAGATAAAGTAAGTAGCAGAAGAGATCGTCTATTATCAGCCACTTCCTTGCTGTCCCACTTAAAACAAGGCTTCACCTGGTAAAAAAAACAGGTTATCCCTGTGAAAACTCACAAATTCAGCTCCCATAAAATGTTGGTTTGAGTAAGTGAACATTATAACATTTCTTTTTAAACTGATTTCACATTGAAATGTCTCTCACCATCAGCGCTAATAGACTTACGTACGCTAAGTGAGTAACATGGAGGTGGTGGCAGTGGGGAGGATGGTGCTGGTGCCAGTGTTGTTGCATAGATTACTCTGTGTTCAAACTACAGCTGTGGCATTATGCATGAAAAAGCTAAAATGTGCATGCCATTTTAGTCAAACCACCTCACTGCACCAACACACAGTAGCTCCACCAACACACAGTAGTTGCTGATGTCTGTATACACTTCATGTCCATGAGTGTGGCCGTGTGTGTGTGTGTGTGTGTGTGTGTGTGTGTGTGTGTGTGCGTGCATGTTGGTTTACGTTTAAATTGCACATTGGTACCTGGTGAAACACAATTTCAATCCTCTGTGTAATGCTTGTTACATACATAGTGAATTGACAATAAAGTACACTTTGACTTTGACAGCAGCAAAAGTCCTGCCATGGATTTGTTTCAGCCCCCCCCCATTCCCTGAGCCATCTGACTGTAACTAGCACACCTCACCTCTTCAGCCAGGTACAGCAGATAAGCTTGTGAAAGTCAAGAGCACAGGCAGAGGGAACACACGCCAGTTTTTCCACCTCTGCAACGCACTCGCTGTCCTACAAAAACACAGTTCAGCTACTGATCATTTCAAAGCCTTCTGTGTGAACACTGGGTTAAAGGTTTTTTCCTGTTCTTTCAAAGGTTTTAACTCTGTTTAAGACTTGATATCATCTCATCTCCCAGTCCTGATTACAACACTGATGACCTGATGGAGTAAACAGCAAACTACATAAACTCTCCACCCTTCCCTCCATATACTCATGCGCACAAGCACACATTTTGGTTATATTATCCCATATCTGATCTGACTAAAGTGGTTTATGCTGCAAGTTCCCCACTGGTAGCGGTGATGTAAGTAGCAGTGATGCTTTGATCAGCTGATGAGTAATTATGATTAGTGATCTTCTCTTTTCTTCTGGTCCACAAGGACCTGCTGCGCAACCCTCTCCAGGTCCCTGCGGGAGAGCCGCTCTCCTATTAATCGCAAACACATCCACAAACAAACCAGACGCCACCTTCTACACATGCCCCCAAAAACAGTCTTTTAAGCCCCCACCACTCACAGTCGAACTCCTCTCACAGTCAGTCTGTGTGTGTGATGGTAAAGATTTACGGTAGATGTGGATTGCTCATAGGCAGTGAAGTAAGGCTTGACGATTCACAGTCAAACTCCTCTCGTTATGCCCAAGCCTGTGTGTATGATGGTAAAGATTCAGATGGGGATCACTCAGGCAGTGCAGAGGGGCTTAAAGCTGGAAAGCAATAAGTGGGATTTACCTTTAAGCAAAGATCTTAGATTCTGTCCTACTTCCTCAACACTCTCTGCTTTAAGGGTGTGTGTTTGTGAACATTCTATAAATGAATACATTCTACAACAATATAAGATTCTGAAATTCTACATTTTATTCTATGGACCCCGACATTCTTTAGAACTTTTATACTCTCAACAATTCCTTCCCAACGATGTGACAGTACAGTACAGTACACTCTCAGAGGTGTAAGCATTACAGCGGCATCATGTGCCTGTGGGTTGTCGGTGTGCTGCTTGCGGCCCTGATGGAGGGTGCGTCAGCAGCTGAAAATGGGAAGTGACGGCAACTCCACTCCCAAACCCTCCCTCCCCTTACTGTCGTCATGAGGTCATAACCCGGACACCCAGATATGACAGAAAGAAAGAAAGAAAGAAAGAAAGAAAATGTTGGCAATTTGGTACTCCATATTAAGATGAAGTGATAAAGCAGGTGACCTGTCTTACAGATCACCTTTTAGTTTTTTTGTTTTTAACTAACATTCTCCCTTCTTTATTTCTGTTTCGTCCTTTGGTCTATTTCTCTCTCTCCTCCTTCTATCTCTCTTCCATGCCATACTCCAACCATCTGTGTCTTTCTCTCTTTTTCATCCTATCTTTGTTTCCTCCTCTCACTTTTTCTCTCTCACACAAAGACAACTGTCTTTTTAATTCTCTCTCCGTCTATCCCCCCACCCCTCCTGTCTGTCTGTGTGTGAGGTGTTTAGTGGCCCCTGAGTGGCAGGAGATTTGCCCTAATGCAGTCAATCACCAGGAATAGAACGAGGGACCCGGGGGAGAGGTGGCCTATGTGCATTGGGCTCAGACACTGAGGGTCAGCTCCACACACACACACACACACACACACACACACACACACACACACACACACACACTTACTAACTCACACACACATACACCATACACACACAGGCCTAATTACTCAAACACTCTTATTATTGCCATCCTGCTCACACAGCTCCCAAAGTCTACATTCATACTCACACTCACACACAGCTTTTAATGATGTATGTGGAGAAGCTGCTTATGGTATAAAAGTCACTACATTAGTTCATTCATTTATTTATTCATTTAGTCATTTATTCAGCCCATATGTATACATGTACATACAGGCAGTCAGACAGACAGAAAGACAGACAGACAGACAGAGAAACAGGCAGGTAAGCAGACAGACAGACAGTCAGTCAGTCAGTCAGTCAGACAGACAGGCAGACAGACAGACAGACAGGTAGGCAGACAGACAGCTTGTAAAAGGCACCAGGTTGTGCACTAGACTGGTGATTACCAGGGCTCAAGATGAGCACATGTTTGAAATCTCTTCCCCATTGTGCTCGCGACCAGGCACAGCTGCCTGCAGTTATTGTCTCTGTGCGCAGAGAGGATGGTATCTGATCTCTGTCACGAGGCCTTTCATCCAGTCAATCAGCTGTTGGGCCTATCTCACAGGATCACACAGGTGCCTGGGCTGTGGTGTATTTTTGCACAGGGGTCTAGTCTGAGCTTCATCTATCATGGTGTGTCTGTGCGGGGGTGTGTGTGTGTGTGTGTGTGCGGGGGGGTGGGGGTGGGGGTGGAGACACTTCTGTCACCACTCTGAAATTAGTCATATTTTACACGCCCATCTCATCCCTCCACACACACACCCCCATCCACCCCCTCACACACACACACACACACACACACACACACACACACACACACACCACCACCACTCCTCCTTGCACACACACACACACACACACACACACACACACACACACACACACACCACCACCACTCCTCCTTGCACACACACACACACACACACACACACACACACACACACACACCCCCCCATCCACCCCCTCACACACACACACACACACACACACACACACACACACACACCACCACCACTCCTCCTTGCACACACACACACACACACACACACACACACACCACCACTCCCCCCCACACACACACACACACACACACACCACTCCCCCTTGCACCAAGGCCAACCACTCAACCGGCACCCTTTGTCCGTTTTCCAGATTAAAGCCTGAGAGCTAATTTTCTGGGTACTTTGCGCCGCCTGAGTAATCCCACCTAATCCTCGGCAGCTCGATTAAACAGAAATACAAAATGGCTCTGGTTCATTATCTCCCATCATCTCCGGCACAGACACCTCTTCTCCGCATCCTCCTCTCGCTTCTCCTTCTCTCTTTTTTTCCCCATTTTCTTCTCCTCTCTTCTCTTCTCCTCTCCTGATGGCCCTGATTTAGACAGACCTCATCACTGCGCCTGACCTTGAAAAACGTTAACGTCTCCTCTCCACTTTCTCGTACTTTCTCCAACGCCTTACGTTCATTCATCAACCCGCTGTACACAATCAATTCCATTCTTATCGCTGAGGATTGATTCAGCCAGGTGGCAAGAAAACCTACTACTACCGTAACTACCTAATTAATCAAAACCTTCATCAGATAGCTAGAGTATTTAAGTGTTTGTGTACAAAATACATCAGGTATTAAATATCAGAGCTGTGACAGCCGTGACCACTAACCACTACATCATTTGCATTCTCGTGCAGACAGACCTACACACACACACACACACACACACACACACACACACACACACACACACACTCACATCCACACACACACACACACACACACACACATACACACACACACACACACAGCTGTCGGGTAGTCCCATCTGAGCAGACATCTGTCAGTGAAACAGACTAGTTCAGCTCAAATGGAAAAGAGAGGCTGCTTCCCATCAAGTGCTCAATAATGCATTACTTAGTAATTAGGATCTAAATTATCGATAGCGCGGGCGGAGGTGATGGGGTCTTGACAGGCCAGGCTATTTTTATTACGATGTAAAGGAGATGGGCTCCCTGCCTCCACTTCCATGCATACGCTTGCTCAATGAGCTGAGCTGTCAGTCGAAATGAATGACTTCTGACAGGTAGAGTTGGATAAGAGGCAGGGGCTGTCTCAAATTAGGACATATTCAGGAATATGGAAGTACTCCATTTGGTTTCTCTCTCTCTCTCTCTCTCTCTCTCTCTCTCTCTCTCTTTGAATTGTTATGCTAATGTAGTCCATCCAGATGGTTTAAAACTGTAAAACTAGAAGACCAAAGTAATAGCATGTTTCATGCATTGATCAGACAATTTTTTGAATAAAACTCCAAACAGCAAAACCATTAGATAGCCATCATTCTACCAGAGGGGTGCGTGCGTGCAGCATTCTCCTGGAAACAACGTGTCAAAGTCATAGTAGAGGTGCAAGTGCATTCTCCTGGAAACAAAGTATCAAAGCTTTCTCTTGGAAACAAAGTATCAAAGCTTTCCCATCCCACCAGCCAATCCCTGCATGGGGCCGCCGAGGGGGGGTGGGGGCAGAGATTACCAGCACTGACAGCATCTCACTCCCGCGGCTCATTCTCCTGAAAGATTAAACTGCAACGCTCCCCCTGTGTCGCCTCACATTAACTCTCAGAGACGTGACCCCCCCTCACCCCCCAAACCCACCAACCCCCCCACACACACCAACCAACCAGCAATCTGCTCCCCAGGTCCACAGGAGACTGTATCATGAACTAATTAAGAGAGCTTCCCAGTCAGAAGAGTTGAACATCACCTTTAGTCCAATAGGTGGTGAATGGTGCAGCATGGACAGCTAGGTGGACCTAGAAACAAGATACTATACTGCAAAATCCAAAAAAAAAAGAAAAAACACTACACTCATGCGGACATGTTTAGAAAAATCAATCACTGAAATGATTAGAAACTAATTAAGCTTGGGTCACACTTTTAACGTGTCAATATCCATTAAAGCCCACATCGAGCCCCCTCCCGTTCCCTCTGATGGAAACACTGGTGGGGTTGGAAGTGGAAAGGTCTTGAATTGGTAATGCGAAGCTGTGAATGGCAAAAAAGCCTTGCGCGCACCCTTAGCCTCTCCGACTGCAGATACAACCATGGACTCATTTATCACAGGGTGACCTGACGTCCCAATCTGTCCCCTGTAAACGCATACAAAAACCACTTTGTTCCCGTTCCTGCAGTTAAAACGTTGCTGGTTTTAATGATATTGACTGCAGAGCTGGGAACATTTTCTTTTTTTTTAATCTAAAAGACCTGGTCAGTCCCCCTAATTTGTCAGTGCTCCACTTAGCTCCCCTCCGCTCGTACTCAGTCAGGAGATGACTACAGGCCAAGTTTGGGCCAAATCAGGGCCATGCAAAATGGCTGACGGAGTCCCACTGGTTGACAGGTTCAGCAGCATTAGCATTCCTTACTGTAAAAACATTACACTCATGCTAAGCCAGATGCTTCAAATCCACCGTTAATCCCCATAGATCCTGTTTAGCATTGACTTTGAAACTTCTACCTCTTCAAAGACATCACAGCTCATTACTTAAGCTATACCCCCATACAAGGTCCCGGTCTTCGACATTGCGAATATGACCACAAAAACAAACGCGAATGCCAAATGAACTCAAACCCACACACAATGATGTGGGTTCATTGTTTTTTCCTCATCTGTCACAATAGATACACAGGTAAATCACATTTCATGGTGCAGTCGTGACGCTAGGAGTCAAGACTATTCCACCCCATGGTTTCGTGTAAAGATCACAGCTTGCAGCTAAGGCACGCTGTGCAAATCAATGGCTGTTGAGGGCCTTGAGTGCTGTGGTCTCTGCTGACGCAGTCACGAAAGGACAGCAACCAAAATGTACATGTCATTCTGGCAACTTCCATGGAAACAGCCCTTGCACACTAATCTAATAAAGTAATGGGAGGTTATTATTTGAGAACAGCCTAACCACTTGAGGTTTGAAATGGAATGGCTGGAGCAATTTTCTTGAAACGGTGACAGCCAAGCCACTGGAGGATTCTAATTCTACATTCTAAATTCTAATCCGCTGATGGCGATGACGAAAACATGCTGATAACATCACAAGTCAATCGCTCTTCAGATCATCTCCTATTACATGCCGCGTGAACCTGCCATTTCCTGCCTGATAGATGGAAGAGAAGAGGCAGAAACTGGCAGGAGAGTGGAGGAGAGGGGCATGCTGAGATCTTCTCTGCTGCTCCGGTGCTGAAAACCATAATTAAGGCATAGACCTCAACACACTGATGCATGGCTACATCAGCACCCTCCACCAGACCCCATAATTACAGGGAGACTCGGAGACGGAGGAGGGATTAGTGGTGTACGGAGAGACAGTGAACACACACACACACGCATGCACTCGCACACCACACACACACACACACACACACACACACACACACACACACACACACACACACACACAAATACACTATGAAACACAACAATGATAGTGTTTGAGTTTAGCATTAATTGTGTGTATGTTTGTGTACATGCGTGTGTGTCTGTAATTGTGTGTATATGTGTGTGTATATGTGTGTGCTTATGTGTGTGTGTGTGTGTGTGTGTGTGTGTGTGTGTGTGTGTGTGTGTGTGTGTGTGTGTGTGTGTTCATGCTCGCAAACACAAAAGGGAGTATGAGTATGGGTCTGTTTTTCCCCTCGGTTAGGTTATTCTGCCAGATAATGCTCACATGAACACACTCTCTCTCACAGACACACACACACACACACACACACACACACACACACACACACACACACTACTGACGGCACATCCAGCTCAGCACCGGAGTGTGTAGCATAGAACAGAGTGTGCAGTGTCTACCTGTCAGCATATCAGCGTAGTTTGTAAAGTCCAAGTGACAGACAGACAGACAGACAGGGTGTGTGTGTGTGTGTGTCTCTGGGTGTGTGCACACTTTAAAGGAGAGTGAATGGGAGGGATTGGAAATGAACAAAGCAACATGAATTTCATAGACTGGGAGACAGACAGAGAGGTAAAAAGAACTGAAGAAAGAGAGATGCTAGGATGAGGACATGGATTGAAGAGAGAGAGAGAGAGAGAGAGAGAGAGAGAGAGAGGCAGACAGACAGAGTGAGAGAGTGAAAATGTGAGTGATGGATGTTACATACAGTAAAATCAAAGGCTAACTAATAAGACTACTTCCACAAGTCTAACCAAGTAGTGTGTGTGTGTTCATGCACGTGCGTTCATATATATATACACATATATACGTATGTGCGTGTGTGTGTGTGCACGGGTGTATGTCAGGGATGGAAATTAACCACCCGCCACCCGCCAAATGCAGGTAGTGTTGTGAATTTTGCCATTTTACCTGCCACTTTATCCAAGTTCGATATAGTCTATGAATGTACTCCCTGACGCATGTTGTAGTGTAGCTATCAGTTAGTAGACAGCGCAGGTACGTATAAGTTTACCAATTACTTTCTGTTCACTATTTTGAGGAAGGCTAAAGCTGAGTCATGATGATTATAGCCTAACTGTCCAAACAGGACTGCATCAGTATATTGCTTTCTCATGTTGATGATAATGCCATATGCGCACAAGTTCCTTCCAAAAACGAAACTGTGATTTTAACCTATTAATAGCGCCAACAACACAGATTTCAGAAGAGCACGGGTCCATTTCCAAAGCAGATATAAATATTTTAAATTATTAACAGATTGTTAATTCCATACTCATGTCAAAGGCCTACACATGGCTGATGTTAGGTCTGACAAGACCACACACCGACACACGTAGCACGCCACGCACTAAGCGAAATACATAGGCTTAGAACACTAACCCATCGTTTTGACACTTTAGCCGATGATAGGCCAAACTTGCACATAAATGCACAGTAGCCTACACAACAAAATCAATTCCACATCAGCACAGAAAGCACTTGGTGGTGTTATACTTGGTAGTATCCAACCATAAATTATGATAGTATGCTGGCTAAGTTATGGTAGAGAAAGCGGGCTAACTGTTTCTAAAACTCTCTGAAGGCCAGCCTGCGAGTCTTATTTCGCTGCACAAACTCTTTCGTGATGGCAATTTCTTCAAGTATGCCTCAGTTAATATTGTCAGCATATCAAGTCATTACGCCTTCTTTGTGTGTGATCGGTCATAGGTGTGTGTGCCATTATCAGCAGCAAGTAAGGATCTCTGATGTAGCTGCTAAGCTGTCTCAATAAGATTTTACCTTTGACCTTAATGTAGCCTACATATAAATAAGTCATTTTGAGTCACTCTGGCTTCATTTTGAGTCACTCTGGCTGTTTCACAACATTGCCAGTAATCCTTGGACAGAGTTTGTATTATGACCAAAAAGAGATATTGTTAGGCTATGCCTATCTCATGTATTTGTAACACAATAACAGAATAATCAGTTCTGTAACAAACTGAATTGGAAAATATTTACATTTGTAGGCATTAAAATGTGCGGAAGGGTTGAATATATAAAATGGCTGGTAAAAATGTTGAGTGACTGGTAGATTTTAGAATCTACCTGCCACAGTGGCAGGTAAACAAAAAAGTTAATTTCCATCCCTGGTGTATATGTGTATATGTGTGTATGTGTGCCTACAGACATGTGTCTGATCATTCTCGCTGTCGCTTGGTGAAAAGGTAATATATTTCACATCAGAAACACTGCAACAGTATCTTTTTCATCTGTGTCTTTGCATTGGGTGTGTGGTAAATGGCATTAGTGTGTAGTGATTTTCCTTGTGAGGATTACTATGGCTGTCACAAATCAGGTCAGGAGCTTTCTATTCTTCCGTGATGTCTTTTGGGGTCATGGCCCCAGCAGTCTGTGAGAACGGCTAGATGAGGAATTCTCTGTTCTGATTGCCCATATGGGATTCCAGGGGATTTCTTTACCATTCTTTAAGCATTTATTCGCTCCGCAGACAGATTCTCAGGAGGTGCCATTAGATCTATTCAAAGCCACACTCAGATTTAACTACTTGTTTCATTTAACCTTCAAACCGATCTCCATTAGAAAAACACGACATCATAAATATCATCATCTGTGTAATAATAATGAGCATGTAAAGGGAATTTGTCAAGTGGATGTGGTTTAATATAAATAAATAACATCTTGGTACCACATCTTTCATACCACAGCAGTCTATGCTACATCACACCCGGTCTCCAGAGCCCCTTCAAACAATCTCCTGCATTTAGCTCCCACGTTAAGACCATCTGCGGGAGTTGTGACAGACACAGCAATCCCTGAACCTGACAGTTCAGTCCCCGCCACTGACCTCAGCACAGCAGACACGCACATACACACACACACACACACACACACACGCACACACACACACACACACATGCACACACACACACACACACACACATGCACACACACACACACACACACACACACACACAAACACACACACACACACAAACACACACACACACACACACAGTGCAGAGCTACCCTTCATCACTGACAGTTCCCAGCATGCAAAGGGAGTAGAGGTGAGGCAGAGGAGCTGTGTCACCAACCATAAGACAGCACTCAGACATCACATCGGACACAAGTGACAGGACAAGGCTGTCTGGTCTGACATAATGCTGTACTGGCCAGTGACACCGTACACAAACATACCCACACCGACTCCCTCCATAGCACATGGGATAGATAGACTGTCTGGCATAACGATATACTGGCCGGTGACACTACAGAAACATACCCGCATCGACACATGGGATAAGCATAATGCTAAACTGGCCAAAAACACCATACAGAAACATACCCACACTGACTCACTCCATAGCACATGGGATATGCAGAAGCTACAGCTAAATTGAAACACAGTTCAATCTTTTCATATAGCCATTATCCATCAATGGCCTTCAAAATACATGCAAATGTTTACAATGTAAACATTATAATGCTATAAAGTATTATATGCTATATCTTCAAATTACTGTCAAAAATTGCAACGCTGCAATAAATGATATAATGAAGTCCAATTATTTCAATGTAAACTTTGTAGTCAATGTAAACTTGCAACCACATGCAAAAAAACAGACATTCCTATAAAAGGATGAGGACAATCTCTGTGACAGGCAAATGCCATTCTTAGGCAGTGCTGGGGGACACTAACCCTAGTAAAGACACATCAGTGTGTTTATGTGGTGATTCCATACTCTAAACATGGCAACAGTCTCTCAGAGGAAGAGGGGGGGTTGGGGGGGTTGGCGGACAGCGGCAAAAGGCAGCGGAGAGCAGCGGACAGAAGCGGGGAGCACGTATGTGTCTCTAAGAAGGAGTGTTGGGAAAGTCGCCCACTGCTTTTCTCATGACCCTTGGCCAGCTCCGAGCAAGCTCCTCTGGGGACAAGGAGAGGGAGAGAGTGACAGAAACAGAAAGAGAGAGAGAGAGAGAGAGGGAGAGAGACAGGGAGAGAGAGGGAGAGAGAGAAAGAGAGAGAGAGAGAGTGACAGAAACAGAAACAGAAAGAGAGGGGGGGGGGGTGACAGAAACAGAGAGAGAGAGAGACAGGGAGAGAGAGGGAGACAGTGACAGAAACAGAGAGAGAGGAAGAGAGAGAGACAGGGAGAGAGAAGGAGAGAGTGACAGTAACAGAGAGAGAGGAAGAGAGAGGGAGAGAAGGACAGAGTGATAGAAACAGAGAGAGAGAGAGACCAGAAGAGAGAGAGAGAGTAGAAAAGAGGAAGAGAAAAAAAACAGAGAGAGAAGAGAGGACAACTGGGATAGAGAAAAAGATAAGGGATACAAATAAGGGATAAAAAGAAGTGAGGGAGAAAACAAGACAGGCATTAAGAAAGGGAGGCAAGAGCAAGTGAAATAGCTATAGAAAAAGAGAAGGGATGGAGAAAAGAAAAAAGAGATCAAGCAAGAGAGATAGATAATAGATCGAATATAAGATAGGACAGAGAGAAAGAAAAAGAGAAAGAGAAAAAGAAAGAGACAAATGGCAAAAAGTATAGCTGGTCACAGTTCTAGGTGAGCGAGAGTGGCATTTCGAATATGTGCATGTTGACTGTGCCTCGGAGCATGTGACCTGGTCACAGACACCACCTCTGCCACCCTGTTGGTGCCGATCACTAGGTGACTCTGTTAGGAGCCTGACACGCTTTTGGCCCCGGCACCGTCCGGCTTGGCTCGGATGTATTCAGACCAGGGATAAATTTCTGGCCCAAAAAGTCATGATGTTTCAAATCAGAATTTGATCAATAACCAATGTTAATAACTTTTTTCATTTGTTAACTTATCTTCTCGTGTTACTTAAATATACTTTTTTAATGGCAGGGAATTTTAGCTAAAGCAAATTTAAATATGTAAACCCTTCCCCTTACCACTGTCTATGAATGCATCAGCCCATGCATCACAGAGCATTTAGCTTGCACAGAACTGTTTTTTGAATAAACAGGGTGATAGACAAAAATGCCATTTGCAACCCTGTCTGCACTTTTTATTCATAAGTCACCTATGGGGGTCATTCTGGGCCATTTCAGATTCCTTGAAATAGCAGCCCATGTCCTGAGCACCATACCCCAGACCCTAGTGATTGCCACATACATAAGCCTGGAACAAATTTAAATCGTTGATGTTTTTATTACTACAGTGGTCCCCCAGGGACCTCTAAATGACATTTCCAGTGAGTGCTCAGTGAATCATTATAATATTTAAACAATGCCAATCAAAGATGCCGATGACATCATGACAATGTGCTATTCAAACGGCTCTGTGAAGCCGCTGAGACTCTATGGCCGAGGGATGGACAGGGGGACAATGGGGGGAAAACAAGTCTCAACGAACCCAAAGCGACTAAAACAGGAAATGGGAAACGCAGCTGGGAGGAAGTGTGGGCAGAATTTTATTTCGGAGTCCCTCGCAAGCCCACCGCACACACTACTTCCTGGTCCTCGGGATCATATTCTATTCTACACTCGTGACATCATTGGGAATGATGACTAAATAATCCTAAACCAATAACCTCCCCTGATTGAGCGCCACAAAACTGTTCACGGGCCTTGCTGCTGCTCAATGGATCCTTGAACGCAGAGACTGTGACCTTTTCTTGACAACTGACTCCCCGTGGACACATAAACAATGAATAGAGATGTTCTCTCCCGAATTGCATGCCACGGAGTGAGATTAATTTGGGGCCGAGTTTGGAGATAAGGAGTGTTCGGCACTTTGGTCATGAGCAGCACATGCGATAACGGAGGATAGACCTGCCGGCGCTTATCAGCTCGTCCCAGAGCGTAAACCTATCGCTGCAGCCTCCCGACGCTCACACAACTTTGTCCTCGCCGTGGAAATGAGAAATGCTCTCGCAAAAAAAAAAACACTGCACTGAAATCTTCAAGGCAATTTTCTCTCTACAAAGGAAGCACACCTATAGATCTATGGATAAATTACTTCTACCCTACCTGTTCAAAAACAACATGGGCATGTTATATATTAATGGCTCATTGGCACACTTTCTCTTTAATGTCAAATACTGCTTTAACACTTAACAATTTCAATCACAGCAATTCACATTTTGCTTAATTTGGAACAAAAATGCACATCTTCACATGTTATGAAGACTATTTGGCACACAGCTTATCATAGGCAAAGATCACAGAGGTATACAGGAATACACACACACACACACACACACACACACACACACACGCAACAGAAATATACCATGTCACACAGTGATGACTTAAGATCTTCAATGAACAAAAACTTTATCGAGTGAATCATTAAAAAAGACCATGTATGCACGTGTGTGTGTGTGTGTGTTTAAGCACATACAGATGAGTTCGTCTGCACAAGCACACACAGTGAGACAGAGACACAGAGAGAAAAAGAGAGAGAGAAAGAGAGAGAGACAGAGGAGAGAGAGAGAAAGAGAGAGAGAGAGAGAGAGGAGAGACAGTAACAGAGAGAAAGAGAGAGATTAAAAACATGGGACAAGAGTCTGCCACCATGCTTGCAGGGGCAGCACAGATGTGGCAGTGTGCAGAAAGAATGGTGCATATGGAGTTAACACCCTCTCTCTGTCAGAGCACACCACACTAATCCACTCAAGCTGTTGATGACTGACATATCTTACTGTGTTTTAATACCAATACCGACTTTAGCTTTATAAACAGGGAGGCAGCTCTCTCATACAGCAGGTGGGTAGGCTAGTGTGAACACGAGACACACACCAAAAGCCTACATAGCACGGAGGCTACGTCGGAGGAGCGTTAATTGGGAGAGTTGGGAGATTAAATATAAGTTGTGTACTAATTATAAAACAGCAGGAGCTAATGAATAATTAATAGGCTAGTAATGACCTGCGCCATATTTAAAACAGTAACAAGACAAGCTGAGCATCTCTGTGTGTCTTTCAGGAAGGGACTTGTCATCGTGTGTGAAACCTGCTGCTAAACCTCATTCAGTGACAAGTGCTTGATAAGGTGATTGCACTTTGCCTAACATTAGCAAGAAAATATTACTGGTCCAAGGTGACATCACTGGTTGTGGTCGTGCTTTTAGGTGACAATGTATTCATGTCATGAATTACTCTCCACTGTTTCATCTTTTTAACCACTCCCTTTCTTGCATTCTCCTTTCACATTTTTGATCTCTTCAATTAGACATTACTTTTTGACAAGTTCCTGTCAGGTCAAGAGGTAGTTTTGTTGTTAAAGATAAGCACTTGACATCATGTTATTACATTACAGTGAACATATAGTGTGCACTATCACCACTTTACCCAAAGGGGTCTTTCCTGTGTAATGCTCTTTGCTTGGTGTTGAGTATCTCTCTTCTTGGAAAGGTCATTTTCCATATTAAGCTGTGACAAGATTAAAGGTACAGCCCTTTTCTCTACTGAAATGTTGTTGATATTCGAGTTTAATTTCCCCATAGACAATGAATGGATGAATGGGTTGCCTATGGCACAGGTCACTCTGCTTATTTCACATTAACAGAACTAGGAGTGTGTAGCAACACTGCAGTTTTTCTGAGCACACACACAAAAAAAAGCATTATTTTTTTGTGGAATTTCTCAAAACATGCATTTGATGGCGGACTATATGTTTAAGTAAGAGCCGCTTGATTGTGTGGTGGGATTACACAACGGCATTGCTGGGGGTGAGGGGTCAGGGGGCAGGGGTCGGGGGTCGGGGGTGTTTGGGCATCCACCTGTGAAGCAGGTGGTCTGCTGTGTTCTCCTTCCTGATGCATACAGTGACAGTGTCACCTCTGGGCTATGTTAACACGTCATGTGGAAGCAGCCATATACAATACACAATTACACAATAAACTGAACATGAATTTTGCTAAGCCAATCTCATATCTCGCCATAATGAGATCACAAACAAGGTGTGGTGTGGTGTGGTGTGGTGAGACAACTGGGGTGTTGTCAGGAACGATATTAAATGTGTGAGTGTAGCCTTGTCAGTAATGATCTGTCATCAACCACACAGCTGCCTGTCAACAAACTGTGAAAAAACTCATGATGAAGCCACTCATCAGGCCCAGGAGTCTATCTCACATCAGCACCCAAAAGTCAACCATGTAAAGTACCATGCAAAGTCAGCTTACACTGTGTGTATTGTGTTATGACGGTTTCAGAAGATGGGGGAGTATTGGGAGTGAGAAATGGAAGTCAACTGTAGCCTACAGAAGGACTATTTTACTTTGTGGCTCTTTGTCACATGCCTGAATGTGTCATCAGCCCATCTGAAACCTATTGGCTTGTTATCCGCAGTAGCACTGCCTGCTGTGTTGACGGTGCTCAGTCCCTACTATGTCTGGGTGTGGTCTAGGAAGAATTACCAGGATTGACCATTTTTAGTCATGATTTTTTGGTGTCTTTCTGATTTAGAGTCGATCTGTCATCTGGTATACAATGATTGACCACCCAGGTGTGGGTGTCTATGCCGCTTTCAAGAAGCATTCCCCAAATGTTACACTGTGAATTAAACAGAATTACCAGAATTAAAATAGGCTGTCATACTTTGGCACATGTGTATGCAGAGCAACACCACAAATGGTGTTTGCCACAGCTATTACTTGTGCCTGGATTTTGTTATATACATGTACAACACCCATATTTCTTAAAAGGCATTTATGGTTTGGTAGGCACACAAAGCCAGCTAGCTGCTATAACAGGGCAGGCTTACCTTGCTGTTTTGGAAACACAAAGCTGCGGGCTATGGTGCAGTTCACACAAGTTTTCATGGAATTATTTTTTACTTAACCTTTACTACTTATATAGTTAAATAGTAAAAAAGCTGATAAAAAAATGCAAAGGGTGAATCAATCACCAGAGAGTACATTTCACAATATGCTGTTTTATTAAGCTATTACCAACATAGTTATTTTAAAACTTTTTTTTTCAAAACCTAAAACTGTCTTCTGTGCTGAGCAGTGTCCTATTTCACTTTAGTGTCGAAGCAGGATTGGTTTAGATTTTTTTTCCTTAGACCTACCAAGCATCGGTGTTTTTGCAGTGAAATGCGAAAAAAGAACAGGTGTTTCAACTTTAAATCCCCGTGTTAAAGCCGTTGTAATCAATCTTGTACAAGGCAGCTGTAACGTTTGAATTGCTTTTAGAGAAAAGTAATTCGGTCGAAAGACACGGTTAATAGATATAAAATCGGTGACCTATAAACAGCATACCAAACACCAAGAGCAAACAAAGTAAAAGTAGAAAGTACACCGCAAAAGGAGGTCTTACCTGACAGAAAACACAGAAAGGACAATGAGACCAAGGTGCCAAGTTTCCTGGAAGTCTCCATCGCAGGGTTTGCCGCGAGTCTGCCTCGGACTCGCTCTACACAGTCTTATTACTGAGCGCGCTCCTCTGAAGTATCCCACCGTTATCGCCGGAGACCAATTTGTCTTGGGCGAAGCAGTTTAGATCTTTCAAGTGTTTCCTATAAGCGCGGCTGCGAAAGAGATGCGAGAAAGAGGTCCTCAGCATGGGCCAAAACCGTGCAGTCCAAGTGCAAAATCATCCAGAACAGTTAGGCTATCATCCACACAGTTCTCAAACACTCACAGGCATAGCTATAACCGTGAGTGTAAGAACCATGATCAAAGCAAACCGATTGCTCATTCAGAGTGAAGTATTCCCGTCCGTTTCCCTCGCAATGTCTAATAGCCTACAACTAAGCTTCCCTCAGGAACAGCTCGTTGCCTTTGTCAAAAAGGGCGAGATGTCTTGATGAGCCATATCCGTGTGAGCGCGCGATGTCCGGAGCGTCTCCCAGGCTCAGTTCACCTGTGCCTGTAGGGACACGCCCCCGGCGCTGCCTTCGACGTGTCACAGGGGTCCTGTAGGTAAAACAATAATTTAATTCCACCCTCCCTCCTTGAAGTAAGCTGTAATTGTATAGTATCATTTTACAAATTATAGACCGCACATCATTTATATACATTTAATTTCCACAAAAATAATAATTAAAACACACACACCCACACACAAGAGCCCGTTTTATTACAGTACACATTTTTAATGCAGATTGTTGTCCCTTAGGCAAAAGCCTCACTGTTGCTTAATTACAGGTAGTAATTCACTGTATTTTCCCTTTCTTTCCTTTTGTGAAGACAAGATGACGAGGCAAATCATCGGCTGTGGATTCAAATAATCCTGTGTGTATGTGGTCTATGGCTATCTTTGTATTTCCTTAATTGTTTCTTTTCTTAGTCAGTCAGACAGCCAGAGCACCCTGGAGCTGTGGTGTGGTGGGGCAGGGTGGGCTTTGCATGTGCATGGCTGAATGAGCCCTCATACTTTATCGGATGTCTTGGGTAGTTAATGTGACAGAACAGGCTGGGCCGCCTGCTTGAAGTGCTCCAGGACACTGGCGACTCAAGTGTGTGTGTGTGTGTGTGTGTGTGTGTGTGTGTGTGTGTGGGGGGGGTGGTCTGGGCAGGTTGGTGAGTTTGGATCAAGAGCTGGGGGAGGGGGAGGGGGGGGTGTTGGCAGGTTGGTGAGTTTGAGTTTAGATCAAGCAGGGTGCAGGTTGGCGCGTTTTGGACAGGGCAGTAGTCTGATAGTAATTAATTTACTACAGGTACATTTGGAGAATCAGCGTGGTAGTTTGAGAATCAAGAACAAAGGTTTTATTTTACATTGATGCATCAATGGAGAGACACAAGTTTCACAATGAAGATTCACCCGTATCTATGAATTAGTATATTCAAGCAGTACTTACTCTTACGTCAACAGGGGGTGTAACCGTTAGACCCACCCTAAATTGATATGCATTAGGCAACTGTATGTGAAAAGGGTTTTTGTTACAATTTCGTTGCAGTAAGAGCTTATTCCAGGTGTATGTTAATTAGAAGAATGGAACAGTTCCAAATGGGTGGGGCACAACAATTAAGAACAATCAAGTTCACACCTCATCTCTTAAACCAGAGACACGCGTATTTGCAGGACTTAGGAAATTGTCTTAAAAGCTCTGATTCTGATAGAAAGAGTTCTAAGAACATAAAATAACTTAGGAATACAAAATAATACACATTAAAAATGTAATATACATCATCATCATCATTATTATTATTCAGATTCCTTCAAGGGCCCCAGAGTGCAACACCTCCCCGCTCTTGTGTCTTGAAGCCGCTGGGGTTACCATGGAGACGTGGTGGAGGGGGATGTGGTGGGCCTGCTCGATCATAAGAGGTGGAGGGGGCTTACGGCTGTGATTACACCCTTGGCTGCTGTATTAACGTGCATTTGCACAACAAAATCTTGGATTACGCCAACACTGAATCTTAACGGCACACTCATGCTCCATGGAGGACAGAGCTGGGTAGAATTTATAAACTGGAATAAGGAGCTGTTATCACTGGAAGCCACAGGGTAAGCTTCAGTGCTCAGAAATATCCCGCCGGCACAGGTAAATCCACATCCGCTCACAGGCTGTTCAATTAAGTCAGGAATTTAAGCCCTATTGGTCTTTAATTGCACATGTTATTACACACTACAGCACACACAAACATTGCATTTAATAACCACCCAATGGGCCTTCACTTGAAATCAACAGCAAAACCAGTGCAGCTTGGTCTATGCCTGTGGAAGAGGTGGACATCCCGGGTTCAGAAAGTAGAAGTCCTGCCATTGTGTTGAGAGCGCAGGCAGAAGGAATACACGGCAGGATTTTTACTTTCTCAATCCGGTTTGTCCACCTCTGGCCTATGGCCAGAGGCCCAAGCATTTGGTTAGCCTAATGTCTTTCTGTCTTCTCTCTTCACAATTATTCCACTATGTGAAATGGGCTGTTGAGGGCTTTGGCCAGAGGACTGTGGCTGAAGATGGTCTGGGCCTCCATAGAGCGCAGGCTTCATGTGTCACAGGCGGTGAGAAATTACAGGTGGCACCTGAATAATTCATCTCCCCCAGTGCATGTTCAAAATAACACAAGCCACCATCAGCAGTTCCTGCACTCTGGTCAGAGTGGGCTTTCCTGCCTAACATGTAAACAAAATAGAGCCAGCACTGAAATGAAGTATTTGTTTTTTTGCGTAATAATTACAAATGTAGTCTTTGTAAAAGACAAAAAATACCTGAAGGACAATTTCACTAAGTTAAGGCTTTAAACCTGTAAGAAACTTACACTGTGGCTTGGCAGTTATAAGCCTACATTTGTACATTTGACATCCTCAACTGTCACAATATGGGTAAAACCCAGCAGAGTGTTTGTTGAATTTTCTCCATTTTGCGTCGAACATAAAGAATTGGTTTAAAAAACAAACAATAAAAAAATGTATTACAAATCAATACCTTGTCTTGAGCCCTGACATTCATAAAACCTTTAAAAGACAACAAAACAAAAGGCATTTAAATCTTACTCCTATATCACAGCTCTCTAGTGCCACCTGCTGGTTATCCAAACAGCCCATGGTTGGTCTTCAGCACAATAAAGCCAGTCTCCCTTAAAATATTGTTTGGCTCAGGTAACAGTGGTGTATGGCCATTAACATGGCAGCTCTCTTTGTCAATAAAAAAATATATTCCTTCAGCACCCGTGGTCTAACCTGGTAAACCATCCCCTCGTACTTAATTTCATTTTGTACAGAGGGTCTGTATGAGGCTCCATTGACAGAACCTTGCCTAACCAATCAGTGAACAGAGGGAGTGTTCTTGAGTGATGATGTTGACTCTGTGTGCTACATTTGAATTGAAGTGCGTAGGCAAGTTTATACCCAGGCTAATTGCATGTCATGACCAGATGTTAGTGATTGAGTAAAGGCAGATCCAATCGTTTTAAACTTCAGCGGAGTATACCACTCCAGGAAGACACAATGAAGTGCAGTACGAAGGGCTGGTTTAGCAGGCTACCAGTGGTCCCCACTGTCCTTCAGCTTGAGTCCACAAAAGGACCCTTCAGTACCTCAGAGCATGGCTAGCCACAATGCTACATAGCGAAGTTCAGCACATCATTTGTATGAAGAAATAAAGACATTTATTTGTCATGTTAAAACAATACTGACAACTTTGTTTTACCCATTCTGTTGAGGAAAAAGAACAACTCATGTCAAAAGTGTCTTTTGATAGACTTTCAGTGCCCCATTTATTTGTATGGCCCCACCCTCTGCCAAAGAAAAATAATGTAAACATACACGACTGTGACCTGGGAACATTACACAAAGACACTGTCTCTTAACAATAATTAAAAACATATCTTGTGTGTATGCTCTACACACACCACAAACGTACACTTTCATCTAATCCCCAAATACTCAATCACTCAATTACACACACGCAGACACACACACACACACGCGCGCACACACACACACACACACTATTCATTTGTGACATACCAAATGTAAAAATCTGTCATGTCAGGTTTGGAAATGCTGGAATGCTTACACAGAACAACATTAATATATTGTCTTAAATATATACTCAATAGAATTCATTTTTATAGTCAATGTATAATAATTTATAGTTTCTCTAAGTCCTCAGTGGTGGATAAGTATTTCTCTGTCTGAAAAGAAAGGCAGTTTGGAAGCAAAATGAAATCATAGCAAACCTTAGCCATGCTAACACAAAAGGCAAAGTGTTTAATCAGTATAGGCCACAATTAAAACAAACAAACAAAAAAAAACAAAATAAAAATAAATAATATAACAAGTAAACAGGAAGAGAGAGACAGAGAGAGAGAGAGAGAGAGAGAAAGAGAGAGACAGAGAGAGAGAGAAAGAGAGAGAGAGGGGGAGAGAGAGAGAGAGAGAGAGAACACCAGCTCTGTGGAAATATCATTTGTACTTCCTGCCCTTATCAAGTACATCCTTGAGTCAGTTAGACGAAAACAAAAACAAGAACTACAGTACTGCACAAAAATATCAGGTCCAATGAATGTATGAATAAAGGCATTTCTGGGCACTAAGTGTTGTGTTGTTGTCTGTTTGTTTCTTGTTTATACATGTAACATAATAAACAACCACAAACACTGATCAACAAACAGTTACTAGAAGTTGAACTGTTCAACGTTGATGTGTATTCATTCTCATGATATATAGTGCATTTATGAGAAGAGAAAACTTCAAACACTCAATGGCCAGATGGAACTCTTTAAACACAACTTTCATATGTCCCATTACTTAAGCTGAACGTGTGTCTGAAGTTACAAAGTCTCCTTCTTGTTATACTTTAATTGGTACCCCACAGCTATCTCTAGACATTCCACTAAGGAGCCGGCGGAGAGAAAGTCCAGTTCCACCTCGATGAATTTGATGTAGATGGCTAAGCTCGGCGCCCCCTCAGCCTTGGAGGGCGCACTGCAGTTGGCCTGCAGGAACTTACTGACGGCAGAGGGCTCGCTCGCCCTGCCGTGGTGCTTCCCCGCAGTCTGAAAGTGCTGAAAGAGACACTGCTGGAGGGTCCTTTCCTCCGCAATGCCGAGGTAGCAGTACGTGACTTTGGCTGCGGTCCTGTCCTGGTGGTCCGAGCCTGAGCGAGACGGACTCGTCCCGACGACCACCACCGCCGCCCCGCCGCCGCCACTGCTCTCCTGAGATGAGGACGGGCTGCCGTCGGCCAGCCCACGCGGAGGCGGAGACGACGCCGCCGCCCACCCCGGTCGGCCCACCTCCTCATACCCGATGGCGTAGAGTCCGTAGGTTTTGGGGATGCCCCCTGGCAGTAGGTAGTGGGAGCCGTTGCTGCAGCCCGCGGCCCGGGACTGGGCGATGGGGATCCAGTCCACCTCCATGTGCAGCTCCAGACAGCGCGCCTCGCTGATGGTGATGTCCAGGAACTTGTAGTAGACGTTCTTCCAGTTCATCTTCTGCACCTTGGTCATGACGACGCGGCCCTCGGCCTTCTCGGGGTTGAAGTACTCGCGCAGGCGCTTGCCCAGGGGCACCTGCGAGCTGATCTCGGCGTAGTGGTAGCGGATGTCCTCGCGCCAGCGCGTGTTGTAGCCCACGCCGAAGATGGCCAGCTTGTTGGAAAGGTGCAGGCGGGAGAAGTCCGTCCAGGTTTGGAAGTGCTCCCACTTGATGTCCACAGACTCCAGGATGCGCACTACGTTCTGCATCACCTCCTGTCGCCTAGCAACACCACAAGGAGCAAAAGAGATCAAGTCAAGGCACGTTTATTTATAAAGCACTTTAAAAACAACAACAACAACAACAACAACAGCTGAGCAAAGTGCTGGACAAGCAGGGTAATACGACTTGGTAGACAAACAGAAAGGACAATATAGAGTGAGCATGACAATACAGACATTCAGGCTGTATTAAACGCCAGGGCATAAAAATGGGGTTTAAGATGAAACTTGAAAGCAGCCAAGCTGCAAGGGGCCAAGTGTATGTGCAGTGGCAGCTTGTTCCAGAACCTGGGAGCAATCACTGCAAAGGCCCACTCAGCCCTGCTTCTTGGCTTGGAGGGAGGAACACATAGGCAGAGTTGGTCGGGTCACATATGGGCCCTAGATGGTGGGTGTAAGAACTCTTACAAGACTTGATGTGTAAGAAGGTGCCAGACCATGTAAAAATGTAAAAACAACTAAAATAAATTTGAAGTTTTTCCTATGATGGACAGAGAGCCAGTGAAGGACAGGTGCATTGAGCCGACACTTTTATCGAAGGTGACTTACAGCAACATTAACAATAAAATAACAATGCATGTGTCAAATTGCAAAATAACATATAAATTACAGTATATATAAAAAAGTATCGTGATTACCTGTCACTTTTCACTGCATTTGAGCTTTAACCTTAAACCTCTCATTTGTTTCAGTGCTTTATTGTTTACCATTTTCAGTGGCAAGTTTATAAACAGCCTGCCTAGGTTTAAACCTACTGACCTGCACATAACTTTACTTTTGGGTCGTTTTTAAATGTTTTTTCCCAAGTGTGCTCATATGAAAGCACGGTGCTCCAAGTTTCCCCAAATGTGCATGTGAAAAGTACTCAGCTATGAAAGGTCTTGCAGTTTATGAATTATTGTACAGTATTATTTATTAATGTGCCATGTGCCATGGGATCAAATGCCCTGCTACATCGAACACTGCAGTCTCACTTTCGCAAAAAAACCCCCGAAATATCAGTATAAGAAAAGGTGCAAGGAATTAATAACAATAACAATAATAATAATAATAATAACCATCATCATCTTTTCTTGTATACCACATTTAATTCAAAGGATGTAGTTTGAAGGATGTAGGTTCAACAGTTTGCCTACAAGGAACGCAACACAAAGGAAATGGCACTTGGATCTTTCAGTCCTCACTCACAGTCAGAAAACATCCATCAAATGACAGGTAAAAACCAAGGTTTAAGAAAACCAACTCTTTGAATGATTAGGCAATATGGCCCAGGGAACAAACAAGTAATGACTAAACCAGTGGTTGAACAACTGGGTGATGTGGCACAGGCAGGAGTGGGCTTGTTGAAGGAGATACCCAGAGCTGTGGTCACAATGCGGTTTGGCTGGAGGCACAAAGACATCGGACTTAGGGATCGATTACCACGAGTCGGAAAAGGCCCAGTACAGGGATATACTCACATATGACTCACATCTCTCATTCATTCCCAAATGACTAAATAATTCAGTCATACCAAACTGTACCCACTACTTGTGTGGAATAACGTCATGATGAGAAGCAGATGACAGTGTTGTACTTACTGCATGTGTACAGTGGGCTCAGGCCGTGCTGGCAGAACTCTGGGCTTTGGCAGTGGGACATCCTCTAGAGAAAAAAATAACATGTATTTTTTATGTTTTATTTAATAAAAAAGATCATGTGTCAAGAACTCAGATGTACCTCAGAACATGCATGACACATGTCAGACTCCAAGGGACAAGCCCTTATTTGGTGGCGTTGACCATGCACTGCTTCTCTACTGCTAAAGCCCTGACATGATGAGAGCTTGGTTACTGTGATCTTTGTGTCACTGATGGCCATAGGGGCGGGCAGGAGTGGGCCTGTGCCTACCAACTTGTCAATCAAGCCCACCCAATCAGGAGACTCTATAACTTCGATTGACTGTTTTAGTAATAAAAATAACCTGTGTGTTTTGGGCTAGAACCCCAGATTTTTTGCTGTGCCCAAACATCTTATGATTGCTGATGGCTGAAGCAAAGGACCTACGTTCAGAATGTGCTTGGTTGTTGTAGATCACCAAACAATACCAAATATTTCATGGGATTGTCATATTATGAGCAAGTCATATGACACAATATGGTACAGTATGCAGTGCAAAATAAACTATGCTAAACAACTGCTATTCAGTGTTAGTAATGCAGATTTATCTTGTACTGATAGCGTGCTGACAGAACAAAATAAACACACAAGATCCGAAAATACATTTAGGGTATGTGTTCAAGTAGAACTGTGTCCTTCCCAGGCACCAATGAACATGATGTGCTGAAGCAGGCTACATATTTTAGCAGCAAACTAATATTAGGTCAGACGTGAATGATTAAATAGATGTCGTCTGCGACTGCTTGTTATTTCTGAGTGATGTGTCGAGGCCCAGAGGGCAAGCACTTACGCACTTCATGATTTATGCATATCACGCCTTGTTCATAGTACAACTACCCAATGCTACACTGGGGGTTTTAATACCAACACCGCGCACTCATTAACTTTTTATTTACACAGCGCTATCCGTGGGACTAATGCAGAATGCAACATGACTAATACTGCATGTGTATGGCATATGCATTGTGTCATGTGTTCATTTCTGCCAAATGCAGATTATAGCGACAACTAGTTGAGAAAAAATATAAATTCTTTCCCAAGCGAGGACTTAGCAATGCAAAGCAGTAGAGGATCAGTGTAGTGGAACGCTGCCACAGTTTTCATTCTGAAATGGCCCTGTAAGAAAACCTTACATCTGACAAAGCAGCTCATCATCATGGCTACCACATCCATCACTTGCAATATTGATGCAAAGGGAGCATTTGCTTTCCATCAGGGTCAACAGCAGTCAGAGACAATAACCCAGCAGGGCTTTTACTCTCTGAAAGTTCATAAGGGTAGGACCAGGCTTCACTCAGATGATCTTTACTCACTCATAGAGTGCTGGGCAAATGTTAACACAACTGAAAGACAGGAAAAAAAACGCTGCACTATGCACGTACAACATTCGACAAAGACACTGACGCATTTCGGCTTCCTCGGCAAGGCAGAACGGCGAAACGCGTCTGTGTGAATAAATGTTGTGTATGCATAGTGTGGCCTCCTTTTCCTGTCTTTTACACTCTAAACCATCACCCATTCTTAACCCATTATGGTAGGCTGACATGTCAAATGTGCTGATAGGACAGGCAGTAGCACAAGGCTTTCTCACTCTCAAACACATCTCCACAATGTCACATGCTGACCCAGTAACAGGCCCATATTATATCAGTGTGGGTAAGATACAACCATCATTAATGTAATCCAGCGAAACAGCAACACCTACAATATACTTTATCAGGGTGTGCAGACCGCCTCTAACCTTGGGTTAGGTAAAACAAAAAAAACAGAACAGCAACAACAATACAGTAACATATAATTGTTAAATCACTGTAGCACAGAGGTAGGAAAACATCAGGAGTATGAAAACCCTCTGAAAAATGTTTAGTGCCGCTGCTTCACAGGGACCAGACTAATGGAAACTTTTAATGGATGAACTCTATTACTTTCCACACCTCCATACTATTATGTTGTTGAATTTTACATGATTTTCTGTATTCTACCAAATGAATAGCTTTCAACTGTACCCTGATTTTCTCTCTGTGCAGTAAGGGTCTGTGTTAGACTAAACTGAGCTGGCACCGGGCCAGTAGCTGATATGAATGAGTGCAGGTGCAGGGCCTAGTAGATGCACATATTTGGGTTATTAGAATGTTGACTCTATCCTAAACTGAGCACTACGAGTGTCTGTGAACTATGCTCATACAAAGTATGCCCTTCTAGACATAGAAACTGTTCTAGTTATTTTCCACTGTTTAGACAGATTTACGATTGGTGTTTTGAGTATATCTACCTCACGTTGTCTTGTCCCGAGGGAAACGGATCGAACCAGTATAGAGACAACATCTTACAGAAAGCTTAACCTGCCTGAACTTTGCGGTGAAGGTGGAAGAGTGTTGTAAGAACCAGAGGATAGATACTCTCAGTCTTCTAAACTTTGTTTTGTTACAATCAGTTTATTTCATTTTCTCTATATTCCATCTATTTGTAATAAATCATCGATCCTGGTCAAAAGCAACAACGAGTCCAGACTTCTATCTTAACCAACGAAAAACACAACGCAACCTAAAGGTGATTAGGGACTTCGGGTGTAAAGTCAAAATCCACCAAAAATATAACAATGTTTATTATCCCCTCTTCTCACCTGTGTCCTCCTCTCCCTCTTGGAAGGCAGCAGACAGCTCCTGGTTGCACCAGTCTTCCTGAGAATAGTCCTCCATAGTGCTGCCGTCGGACTCCATCTCCTGGTACAGCCCGCTGCTGTTGATGAGGACCGGCTGGCAGGTCTGGGAGTCCCAGCCCCCCTGGCCAAACACCTTCTCCAGCTGCTCGATGGAGTAGCTGCTCTTGCGCTTCCCGATGCCGTGCTCCTTTACCCGGCTGTAGCAGCGACGCAGCGTCTGAGCAACGTCCGTGCAATGTTTACAGACACAAGACACACACAAGAGTCCACAAAGTCACAGAAAAGAGACATCTGATGAACAAGTTTGTACTATGCCAGAGTTTAAGTAATGACTTACATGGGACAAACAGTTAACTGTTAATGTGATTAAATTAGGGTAAACAAATGCATTAAATCACTCAGATAGACAGTAGGAAGGAGGGTAGATGACACATAACAGAGAGTATGACTTACACTAGAGGTCCTTTCTCACATAAGCATAAAACATGACCAGTAAAAATACACTATAAAACATAACATGCAAATGGTTGTAAATATTTAGGTAGGTTTGTATATCTTATTTATATGCAATACTCATGGACTTTATACCTTGCACTTTGTCACTGCAAATTTCATGCAGGTTTACATGTGTGATTTATATTTGCTAGTTTTTCCATCATAATGTATTGTTTGAATGTTATGCTGTGTTAATGCAATTAACTATTTGTCGTACCAATAAAGCTCACTTGAATTGAATTGTATATACTGTTGTACATTCTATAACCTTCATTTTATCTAACTGCTTTTATCTACTGTGTTTTGTGTGCATCTGTCGGCTGCTCCAAGCCACAACTCGCTATACTTGTTTAAAGACAATAAAAGACTTTTACTTCTACTTCCAATGTCCTTAAAGCGTCCCAAGTTACTCATATTGTGTAATTTCTATACTATGCACGCAATGTTAGAGTATTTCACAGAGTATGCACTTGGCAAGTGTCTGTAGCATACACAATAATGCGTGGAGTGCAGCATACAGAGAAAATGGCAGTAATTGTGCGAAAAATAGATTCTAGATTCTTGTTGTGCACACAGGTCGCCTTAGGATAAGCCATCCTGCATGTGAGTAAAAGACTAGCCTAGCCTATTTGAAGACATCAATTAGTCTGACGTCCACAACAGAAGTATTGTCACGGCACCAGAAGTCTGACAGCAGCACACACTCGCAAGTGTCTCAAGGGTTTACTTTAGAGGGCCGATTGATACAGATAGACTGCGAGATCATCGCTATACTCCACCTTTGAATTTTTAGGGTAGTCTACTTGCAGATGACACACTTTTTCCTTGACATTAATAGCATCACAGAGAAAAGCCCGGTCTGACGTCGAACATGTTAAACTGAAAGTGTCGCCTGCTGTCAAGTAGCTAAGCCAGAGTGCAGGTATCTTGGTCATGCCCTTCTGTCCATGATTTGCTTGATCATAAAATGATGGTTTGATAGAATGCTGGTTCAGTCACTGGACAGTGACAACATGCATCTGAGAGGCTATTTAAACAGAGGGATCACAATCAGGTTTACCTTCATTCTCTCTCTACACTGAGAGGGGGTCCTTTCGTAGCCGAGTTCTGATAGAGCTCTTGATACCCGTTCGTACATGGCTGGTCCTGGGGCTTTCCCAGAGAAAACAGTGCCCGCAACCTCAAGCTGCTGCATCCGTGCCTCCGTTAACCTCTCGTTTCCCCACACAGCGATGAGGGCATTTGTTTCCGACGGGGTCCAGGACATACCCCTGCAGGCGGTGAAGCTGTTGGAGGCAGAGGCCGATCCACTCCGGCCTGCACTCCCCGAAACCGTGCTACCAACATTGAGAGGGGAAAATCTGCTGGGCGTGGAGGCGTTGGAATGGTATTGGTTGCCGTCACTCAAGTCCTCCGATTCTGGGGAAGGAACTTCAGTTTTGGGGATCTTTAACGGTATAGTCAATTCAGGAGACTGGTCTGCGTTGCTGGGCGCCGCCATCTTGCCTCTGTTGCTAGGGGGAGGGGATGGGAACTGACGTTATTTGCTGTGGAGGCCTACGTCAAGTGCATTTTGTTGTGCATTTTGTGTTCTCCCTCACTTCTCAAAAGTCTGATGGCAAAGTCAGAATTCAGAAAATACATCAAAATTCTGAGATCAATGTCTGAATTCTGAAGATAAAGAAGTCTGGGATTAAACAGAACTATATAACATCCTCTGATTATATTGTGCTCAGTGACATCACATTTATTTTCCAATTAGTTTCCACAATATTCACCAAAATAGCTTCAATTAAGGGGTTCTTTTTTCGCCAAGGCCTACTGATGCTGGGTTGCTGAGCATAATATAATGATACTACAATAAAATGAGTTATTACTGCTCTAGTTTGCTAAAGCCACAGACTATTTTACATATATGTCATAGAAGTGCAATAAAAAAGGAACTGCATTGCTGAATGTTAACATTGACTGCTACTGTGCACAGTACACAGTACAGTGTAGGCTACTTTACATAATTATCATCAACACCAACACCACAAACAACAGCAGCAGCAGCATATATTAGCAATACTACTACTATAACTAATAATAATAATAATAATAATAATAATAATAATAATAATAATACAAACTAACGGAGCATAGACAGTAGAGTAAGGGAGTCGTGATTACGTAAATTGCTACGTATCACTTCCGGTTCAAAATAGTTCCGTGTAGTAGTTGGTGTCAGTGACGCGCTCTTTGGGGTACGCCATGCGACTTTATGGACAAGTTACCTTCTACTAATCACAGATTTCCCATACTTTTTACACCTGTAATTTACTAACCATGGGAGGGAAAAATAAACAGAGGACAAAAGGAAACGTTCGGGTAAGATGTCTGTGGTACATTTTATTTCAAATGATTGTTCTGTTTCTTCATAACAAACTTGGCTAAGCTAGCAGGGATACCTTCCGACTAACAACAGCAGCTAGCTCTCAATGTACTAAATGAACGTATTTGGCGTCTTATAAGCTTGCCTCATCATTGTAGACAATTTTTCTGGGAGGGGCATACATTGCCATACATGTTATACATACAAATGAACCATACATGCTATGACAAAATTATGGTTTTGCTATGCTCCTTTCCTACCTCCTTATGTAATATTAAGATAGGCTAGGCTGTCAAGATGTGGTGATTGCTCAGACGTCACTAACCACTCTGTGGTCCTATCATATTTAAAAAAAAAAAAAATGTTGTGAGGATCGTTGCTAAAGTGGTAGCTTATCTTTGGCATGTCTGTCATGATCCACACAGAACGACAACTGATACTAACCTACTTCTATGTATCCACTTGCAGCCGTCCAGTAGTGGCCGAGCTGCCGAACTGCTAGCAAGAGAAGGTGGAGCAGTTCCAGGGTTTGTTGGTTTTGGTCTTTCCACATCCAACGACCCTGGATATGTGCCAGCTGTCCATGGTGCAGAGGACATAGACAGCCTTGTTGATGCCGACTTCCGACTGGTGTTGCGGAAGCTGTCAAAGAGAGATGCTGTCACAAAGTTAAAGGTAAGCACAGACATGTATGTATGTATGTATGTATGTGTGTCTGCAGCTTTTTGTCGAGGTGGATACTTTTTAAACCATTGCTGTCACTCTCTCTTTAAAGGCTGTTCAGGAGTTTGGTGCAATGTGTCAAGAAAGAGATGCAGAAGTAGTAAAAGGCGTACTTCCATACTGGCCACGAATATACTGCAAGATATCTGTGGTAAGGCCTCTCCTCCAAAACAGCACAATTACAGATAAGACAAATGAACATCTTATTTTGTCAACAGGACCTATTGCACCCATACCTCATTGTACCCATATTTTGACGGTTTCTAAAATGGCTCATACAGATATTGTAGTAGTGTTGTAGTGCAGTCTTGTTGTCTGTGTGTGTGCATTGGTTGTTAAAAATAAAGCCTTCCACCTCCCTCCAGGACCATGACCGACGTGTGCGTGAAGCCACCCAGCAGGCGTTCGAGCAGCTGATTCTGAAGGTGAAGCGGAATCTGGCCCCATACCTGAAGAGCATCATGGGACACTGGCTGATCGCCCAGTGTGACACGTACACGCCAGCGTCCTCTGCGGCCAGCGCAGCCTTCCAGGCAGCCTTCCCCCTCAACAAACAGCCCGAGGCCCTGAGCTTCTGCAAGGACGAAATCCTCACAGTAGGTTCAGCACTCTGCACTTCTGAATGGTTGTGTGAGTGTGTGACAGTGTGTGTGACAGTGTGAGTGTGTGTGTGTGTATGTGTGTGTGAGTGTGTGTGTGGTAATGTGTTTGTGACTGTGTGGAGGGGGCGGCATGTGTGAACTTCCAAAATGTTTCTCCTGATTTCTTACCTCTTCAATTCCGCTTGCTGTGCAGGTACTCCAGGAAAACCTATTGAAGGAAACTGCAGACACCTTAAGTGATCCTCAGTAAGTTGCACATTATGCATACTTCTTTATCTACTCTTTACACTAGGTATTGCCTAGTATGTGTTAGTGCTTTGCCAATGCTGTAATGCATTATATCCTACTGGTGTGAGGAAATGAGGTGTCCAACTAATTGTTCGCTGCTTAGGAATGTACCAGAGGAAGAGCGAGAGGCCAAGTATGTGCGTCTCCTGACCAGCTCTCTGCTGGCCTTGAAGAGGCTCCTCACACACCTGTCCTCACCTGATCGCGAGGCTGTCGGCGAGAGGCTCGCACATCTCCTGGCCCAGGGAAAGTTCTGGAAGTATAGCAAGCACAAAACCCCTCAGGTGAGCTTTACAGCATATTTACTTGAAGCAGACCCACCCACACACACCCCTCAGTACAGACATATTAGAAGTGGGCCTTCTAATGCAAATGTATTGCTTTAAGCAATAATAAGACAGATTACATCTTTGTCTTTACTGTATGATTAGTGCAAGTAGACCATTTGGTAGTAAAACATTTATGACCATAGTCTAATATCTCAGACAAAGCAGGAGTTAGAGAACATGACATAACAGAACTCTGGTCTTCTTTTACTGTGTAGAATATCTCCACTGTGTGTGTGTGTGTGTATGTGTGCGTGCGCGTGTGCGTACATACACACACATGTTCGTGTCTGCTTTGTATGTATGTGTGTAGGTCCGAGGGGCGTTCTTTGAGGTGGTGGCGTGTGTTTGTGAGCTGGTGCCGCTGCTGGCGCAGGCCGAGAGTGCGCGTGTGTGCTCGTCAGTGCTCCTCAGCATCGATGACACAGATCCCGTTGTGCTCCCCCCCCTCTGGGCCGCTGTCCTGCACGTGCTCTCTGCCATCACGGTAAGCACACTGCACACGCACTGCACACGCACTGCACACGCACTGCACACGCACTGCACACGCACTGCACACGCACTGCACACGCACTGCACACGCACTGCACACACACTCACACACACACACTCACACTCTCACTCACACACACACACACACACTGCACACACACACACACACACACACACTGCACACACTCACTGCACACACACACACACACACACACTGCACACACTCACTGCACACACACACACACACACACACTGCAGACATACACTCACACCAGCCCACTGTTACACACACTCACTTTAAAAGCAGCGCAACAGCTAGAATAGTGCTATTATATCCCCAAACACTCCTTAAAACCTCTCCTGTCTGTCAGGGATCCTGACCTGTGTGGTTCAAAGTTTGGATATCAAAGAAACTCAGGCAGAGTCGACTGGCAATCAAGAAGTCTCAGAGAGCTTTATTATCGGCACCGGAGACTCACGTCGTGTAGCAAACAGGCGTAGTCTAACTAACATACAGAATGCAACCATTCTTATACCCTCAGAACCCTATACAGCACCCTTGCACGTGGTACATTTATCAATAGAGGTGTTTACCTAGCTTCACGCCCAACATTACCAGGAATCCACAAATTCCAATAAACATCTCTGCTATCACTTGAAGGTGACTTGACCCAGGGTCAGCCTGACCCCCCCTAGGTGTATAGTATCATATATGAGGCGCCTTTGGGTCCGGCTCCTGCGTCCCTGGGGACACGCTTATCTCCAAGAGAGTCAGGCTACAGCTATTCCTACAATTCTTTAGTCAACAAGGCCACAGAATGTTCCAAACATGAAGGGCACAGAGATTATGCTTGGTACAACTATGCCGTTTGAACACACACAAGTTACACAAAGCACAACTTGATTCATTAAACCCTGATGATAATACATAATTAATAGATGATATAAATTTTATTCTCACACCTGCACCGTATACTCTGGTGTTCTTTCTTATGTCCCTTGTGCTAGAATACAGGCAGGCCTTGTCTGCCACCTTACATCTATAAAGATGTTTCGCCTGGTGCGTAAACCCCCCTAAAAATGAAAATAGCAAGTGGGGGGAAAAGGGGAGGCCTACTCGGACACAGATACTTATACTACTTGTATTGACAGTCGAACATTTGCAACAAGTCTTAGGACAAAGCTGGGCAACAAACGTTTCAGGCTTATACTTACAAGTAGTAAAAGCATTAGCCTCTGAGTTCAACGTCCACTTGTTCTCACTTGCTATGTCCCTGGGCTGCCATGCTCCATCACGGTAAGCATTACGGTAAGCCTGCCCAAATGCTTGCCTCCATGACAAACCTGGCTGAGTTCACCAGTGGTAAACTAAACTTTGTAAAATGGTAAAACTCCTTTACAAAGTGCCTTATAGGTTTGTTTTGCTAGAGGAATGAGCCGTAGAGCACTTTTAGGAGGTGTATCATTTTATTAGGCCCTACCAAAGACCCCCCCCCACCAAAGCCCTGGGTTGCTTCACTAACACATTTACAACTAGTTATTGGGTCAACTAAGCCATGCTCATGACTCAACCACCCTTGCTGAAGTAGCCCTATGGTTTGTCATTGAATCATGTATCTGAAATACTTCTGTGAACTGATTCAACTGCCTTGGTTTGTCATTGAACCATGTATCTGAAATACTTCTGTGAACTGATTCAACTGCCTTGTTCTGTCAGATCAGCATTCTGCCAAAGTCTTGCGGTGCTTTGCAAGGAAGGCACTGCCGGGGTATGCACTTGAATGGGTTCATTATGGGGTATAGAGGAAATGTAGGCTCCAGCCAGACTCCTAGCACTGCTGTTCGTTGAGACCATTTCCCAGTGCAAAGTCAGCTGTCGTATTTGCTGTTGTCAGGCTGTAGTGCCGTTTTAGTATTTGTTGCACGTCCCTGGCTGTGGTTCAGGACCGCGCAGGGAGACGGTGTGTTATTGCTGCATCAAACTCTAGTTCTGCAAGCTGGCAGAAATATGTCCACACATTCAGCACAGATGTCTGTGGGGTAGCTCGTTTAATTACTTCCGAATTATGTAAATATGTTACTTTATTTGTGTAAATATGTTTATTTTGTTATTTTGAGTTTACTGTACATTTTTTGCAATGGCATACACTCTGGTGCCTAAATAAATGGCCTTAAAGTAGTAAGGTCACGCATCTTCCTCCCATCACCTCTTTGTTTCCCAAGCACTATGGCCAAGTGCAGGTTGTTTCAAACTGTGTACAAATGAACTGACTGTAAATATGACTGTTCTGATTTGATTTGATTTTATTTGTTGACACTGCTCAAGGTTGATAAAAATAAAATAAAGGGTGCTTATGTACCTTGCACATATGTCAAAAGCATAACACAAAAAAAGCTCAGATGAACTTAATTCCATTGTGGTCCTTATGCATAAAAAGGCAAAACATATTAAAATGTATTCTGAAAGTGTACAACTGTCTACATCTGTGGCTGGTCCAGGACTGCTGGAGCCATGTGAATGCCCGGAAAGGCTCGTTGGCATGGCAGTCAGAGCACACCCACATCCCTAGTGATGGTCACTCCATCACACTGTGCTATAGAAATGACCTGACTATAAATATGACGGCTCTGACTGCTGTAATCTGTGTCTGGTGCAGGACTGCTGGAGCCACGTGAATGCCCGGAAAGGGGTGATGCCCAAGCTGTGGGTGCTGCTGAAGGAGGGAGGGAGGGGCCTGGCCACCGCTCTGCACCCAAACCTGCTGCCTTTCATCAGCAAGCTGCCGGAGGAGATTACCACGCCCGCCCCCGACTTCTACTCCACCTTCTTCACCAACGTCATCCTCGGGTGAGCTCAGCTTGCATGCACTTGCAGTCAAGGACATACAAATGGCATTTGTTTTATTTTAACGTAACAGGAGCTTTAGAATTACTTTCCAGTTGAGAAGACCCTGACCTTCTCGTTTTACTGCGTATTCATGTACTGCCTATTCATACATGTTTACCTGCAAGGGGACACAAGACAAAATCCAAGTCGAATATTGGCTGATCATTTAGGTTTTATCAGTCAACGGTAATTTATAGGAACAAAAACTAAAGTAAGTTTGTGATTGTTACTTGAGCTTTGATTTTATCAAAGTGAGCTATGGTACTAACCAGTGTCTGTGTCAGGGATGGGAATTTGCACCAGCCACCAGTCAAATGCTGGTAAAATATAAAAATGGCTGGTTGATTGATTTCAGACACAAAATAACGATTGACTCTTGAGTGGTTGGTGAATTTTACACCATGTTTATATGTGAGTACGTAGCTGGTAAAAGTTCACATTTTTCCCAAGTTAATTTCCAAAATGCCCCTGATCTGATCTGTCTGTGTGTCAGTCTGTCTAGCGAGCGGGCGATCTCCAGCCCGTCTGAGAGCGCGGCGATCGTGGTGGCCGCGGTGGAGTGTCTGCGCTACTGCCTGCTGCAGCATGCGGGGGAGCAGCAGGAGCAGAGGAGCGTGCAGAGCATGCTCATCGCCGACCAGGTCAGATCACCCTCATCCCAGCCAGTAGCGGTTTTAGGCACGGGTGAACCGGGGCGTCATTTCGTGGGGGGCCGGGGGGCGCCACGAGCGCTTGGGGGAAAATAAAATAAAATAAAATAAAAAAACTCTGTGTGTGATATCGCTGCAATTGGCACATTGGCGCCCCCTACGTGAACTGCAGGAACTGCGGGCCCTTGCTTGCTGAGAAGGTGCCATGCACAGAAGCAGCGTGTCTCTCTGCCTCGGGAGTGGGGTGCTGAGAGGTGGTCTCGCCCGGGGCATAAAACACTATAAAACCGCCACTGATCCCAGCACCTTCATCACAATCAGAATCATAATCAAGACTTCAAAACCTCTATTGTCATTGAACAGTTGCCTGTGCAACGGAATTAGACAGCAAGGCCACAAAGGTGCAGGGTAAAAGTGTCAAAGTGTCAAGCAGGGAAGCATTGTAGAAAATAATCATGGTAATAATTATAATTCATCATCATAATAACAATAATATATTGGTTTTATATATAGCACTTGTTTCTAGACACTCAGAAACGCTTTACAGTAACAGTAAACTAATGAGACATGGAATGAAGCAACAAGCTGTCACGGTGGTTGTTGTGTCATAATCTTAATAGCTGGAAAGACCATCTTGATTTGGACCATCTGCTAAGTACAGCCAGCTACTACCTATGTGTGTGTTGTGTGTTGTGTGTTGAGTTGTACAAATGTATTTAATGTATTTATTTATTTATTTAATTGTTGGTTTTAATCTCATGTGATATTTATTACCTGTATTGGCCATGAAATAGCCATAGATCCTTAACTGGCAATAAACATAAACAAACAAATCTCTGTGTTTGAGTAAGCTGTTACATGATCTGATATATCCCCTACTAACGTATCCCTGTTTGGTCTGTTGTGTATGCAGCTGTTGCCACTGCTGGGCAGTGCGCTGGAGAGCTCATCCCTGCAGGCCGGCCCACTGTTCCCCCAGGTGGCAGACATGTTGCTCTCCTGGGAGAAGAGGGCTACGTCCGCGTCCGCGTCCCCATCCTCGGAGGAACCATCCTCGGAGGGCGCCGAGGCCACCACCTTCCAGCGGGCGCTGACGGACTTCTGGGAGGGCCTGGGCCACCTGTGCCTGCGCCATGTGGACATCGAGGAGCCTGAGCAGAGGCCACTAGAGGGCATCGCTGCCCTGCTGAGGCTCATCCAGAACCCCGAGTCCGGCTCCTGGAGGCAGGCTGCCAGGAAGAAGAAGAAGGGCGTCAAGATCTGCTTCTCCAGCCTGGAGGGGAGTGAGCCGGGAGAGGGAGCGGGAACGGGAACAGAGGGGCTCCCCTCTCCTCTCCAGGAGGCCAGGCCTAGGGAGGCCCAGCCCAAGGAGGAGGAGGAGGTCGCTGCTCCGGGGCAAACGGCGGGCGGTTTGCCTCTGCAGAGGAGCGGGCACCTGGTGGAGCTGGTGTGCCAGCTGGCGGAGGTGAACATGGTGCACGTGACGGAGCGGCGCTCGGAGCGCCACCTGCACTTCCTGTCTCTGCTGCTGCGCTCCTTCCCCATGCGACAGGTCTTCCAGGTGCTGCTGCAGCAGCCAGGTGATGCCAGCGCAGACGCCGTGACGCAGGGCAGCAGTACGAAGGACCTGGGCCTGGGGCTGGAAGATGGTGATGGGGATGCAGAGCTGGCCCAGAACCCCGCCGTGCAGTTCCTGCTGCAGAGGGTGGTGGGCTGGCTGAGGCAGGAGGGCCGGAAGGACACGGACTTCCTGGTGGACATGGTGTTCAGCGCCCTCCAGTGCTGCGGCTCCAGAGAGCAGAAGACGCGCATCCTCAACCACGTCACCATGGTAACCACTCACTAAGGACACATGCTGCTTGTTATGTTTCGTAGTAGTGTTACTCTTTGGAGTCGTGTTACTTTTTTCGGAGTTGTGTTATTTTGGTGTTCTGTCACTGTAACTATGTGCAAACAAAAATGTCTGAAAATCTGAAATTTCCGATTTGAGTCCGATTATTTTATTTACTCTGATTAGAAGTTGTCCTATACATTTAGTAAAGAACCACTCAGACTTGTCATGCTTTTGTTGTGTTCATTTGGTGTTAACTCTGACAGTGACCCTCATTTCCTGTGTTCACGTTTGTGTTTGCAGATGAACCTGGAGTGGGGAGTCCTTTTACAGGTCATCCAAAAGGTAGGCTTACAATCAAATCAGTATCTGTATTGTCCTACGGTTATAAAACTTTTTACTTGCCCTCAAAGCTTTCCTATGTTTATAAATTTTACATTATTCTATTTTCCTGCTTTTATGAATGTTTTTACTTTTGTACTGATTCATTAAAATAATTAGAAAGTATCAGATTTTCTTTATTCCCTGTCTTTTTCAGTCTTTTTGTTCATCTTCTGCTGTTCTGTTCTCTCTCCCCCTCCTGCTCTGTGCGTGCGTGTGTGTTCTGTGTGTTGTGTGCGTTGTCAGGCCTCTGCGGATGCGGCGTGTGTTGAGGAGTACAGGGGCTGGCTTAGGGGCTCGGTGCTGGGCGAATGTTTGATGGGCCTGGCCACCGTGCTGTGTGAGAGAGGTCTGCGTGGATCCTCCTCTTCCTCCTCCTCCTCATCCTCCTCCTCATCCTCACACACACACAGCTGGGCACTCATTAGCCTGGTCCTATCCCATCAGCACAACAATGGTAAGGGCCACACTAGATCGTTTAGGGTATTTTTAGTGATTTAAAAAGAAAAATCTAATTAACTACATGCTCTCTAATAAGTTATTGTAAATTAAAGTAATGTAAAGTTGCTTATGTAAGAACACTTAAATTATCTGTATATGATGTATTTACTTAATGCACTTGCAATATTAAAAAAAGTTTTTCCTAACTTTTTCTAACTCTAATCTGTTTGATTTATTCCCTCCCCAAGTACCCTTATTCACATCATGTTCTGTTATAGTGAGATGTGGTGGTGATGTTGCTGCTGCTGATGTAGTTTGTTTCTTAACTTAAAACAAAATGTCCACCTAGGACTGCTTCCTGCTTCCTTTGAGGAGGGAAACGTCAGACAAAACTTTAAGGCACTCTCATATTGCAAAAGTTAAAAAGCCTTTATTGCTATGGCTTGGTCATATCAACCTTTATAATCATTTATAAAGCTTTTTAACATTCAATCAACGTTTCGGCAATCAAGCCTTCATCAAGGAGTCAAAACTGTCTTTAAAAGGTTGATATGAACAAGCCATTGCAATAAAGACATTTCAGCTTTTGCAATTTGAGAAACCCTTAAAAGAAAGGAGTATTTAGCTTGTATCTGAGCGTGTGAGGTCTCTGGTGTTTTTTCCCCCTAGTATTTATCTATTTATTGACTTGACAGAGACCCTGATCGGTAAGGAGTATGCAGTTTGTTTCTGAGCATGCTGGGTCTTTGGTGTCGTCCACAGAGACCCTGATCGGCAAGGAGTATGTGGAGAAGATCATCGACAAGCTGCACGCCACCCTCTCGGAGGCCAAAGGCATGTCAGACGCGGGGAACATGGAGCCGCTGGTGTCCTTTATTTCAGACGTGGCGTCCAACTTCTTCTCCTCGGTCAAGGGCTGCCTGCTGCTGGCCTCGGCCGAGGAGCTGCTGCTCACCGTCTTCCAGCTGTGTGCCCAGCACCAGAGCATCACCTGTCTGTCAGGTAAGTGCTGCTGCTTCACAGGGATCAGACTAATAGAAACTTTTAACTAATGGACTCTATTGCCATTTTAAAGTTTCAGTCATTTATTGTACTGCTTTTTTTTTCTTCTTATCTCAAAACAGGCAGCTTGCCATTGTCATTTCTTTTTATTTCCCCCACAGACACCCTTCTCAGAAGCGCAAACTTTGTCTGCCTTTGTGTTTAAAGGGGAACTTCCATCGTTATTTTTATTCATATTTCTGTGTCGCCACTATGGTGGAATGCATTGTGCGTCATTTCTGTGAAAAATTATGTCCTAGATCTCTTGTTTGACGCTGTTTTCTGTAAGCTATAACAGGTCTAGTGGTTGAACGACTGTTTTTTCCGGTGTCCCTCGTGAATATCCATGACAAGTCAATAAGGCACCTCTGATTGGGCAAATTCGCGGTTTTTCGTTCACCTAGCTTCTGTCCACTGTTTTTTCTCTGGGATGTGAGCATGCCATACATGGCTCTGGGCGGGGCTTACGACATAGTGACGTAGATAGGTTTAGCCTCTTCTGATCCGCTCGTTTTGGTTAGCTTGACCCTTCAATGACCAGTAAAACCATGAGGGTCGAATTTCACGTCTTGGAATGCTGCGTGCATATACTGCTTGTTGTGACCCACCACATTGTAAATAGAGCTACAAAAAGTGGTTTTTGACGGAAGGACCCCTTTAATTGGTTGTCTTGGTTTCAATCATGCACAGATGCCCTGCTGCAGAAGCTGAAGCAGGCCTGCTCTGCTGGAGTTCGCTCCCTGGTGAATGTCCTGGAGACTAACGTGGTGGAGGGCACCTTCCTGCACAGCGTGGCTCTCTGGGTGAAGAACCAGCTCATCAGCGCCCCCCTGGGGGTGAGGAGGTAATGCAGGCCCCACTCATTGACCTTAGATCGGCAGTTTTTTGTGTTGCTCATGCTTCATTTGCATATGCTCCTATGGATGTACAGTGATCCCCCCCCGTCTATCGCGGTAGTTCCATTCCTGAACCCCCCGTGATGGGAGAAAATCCGCGATATAGTGACACCATATAGAGAACCTTTTATTTTAGAGTTCAAGCATTAAAATACCATATGGTGTTTTAATGCATTTACTGTATGTATTGTGTAATTATTACTGCATTTTAATCACCATTTATATGTTACAATATAGTTATCATAAATTATAATGTTGTTCTGACAAACTTTTCTTTAACATGCATAGTGACATAGCATGCTGATATTATTTTTGAAATGCTGATTGCGATATAACGGGTGCGTGAAAGATGAACTGCAATATGGCGAGGTTATCACTGTACCTATAGACTGTTTACAGAGGCTGAGACCATTATTACCATCCACTGGGACTGTGTTTTGTGAAAGTTAGGGTTAGGGGCCTTATTTTTGTAGTAAGGTATTAAGTATTGCGTCTCTGGGTGGACTATTTAAAAAAAAAAAAAAAAAACGGTTACCTTTTTTTTAGACCCTGTGTTCCCTGTGACACGCTAAACAGCTTTTTGAGCACGTTTTTACCAGCAGAGCTTAAATCATCAGCATGCACCCTGTCGCACACCCCCCCTCCCCCAATCAGAATACTAGGAACCTATCATGCTGTTGCCTGGCAACATTGCTTAGAAAGTATCACCATTTATCATCACCTTTTAGAGTTTGGGAACACTTCGAAATTGGCTGTTCTTCCACCTACAAATGAGCCTTCAACAAAAACATTTTACAGAGAAAAACACATATTTTATCCTCCCAGTCAGAGTGTTTCAACATAGACCACCTTCTCACAATGACTTGAGTTCTCTCATTACCTCTGCCAATGAGGTTACATTTCCCGATTGCCTTGTCTGTCGGTTTGTCTGCCTGCCTGACTCTCTACCTACACCACATATCACCATGTATAAACTACAAGGCTGATTTTAATGAATCCAAGTGCGTTTTTCTACTTCTGAGATGTATGTAAACGCTAAATGAGCGAGTAGTAGTAGTAGAGTGAGTAAGTGCGTAGAGACCTTTCTGGCAGCCTCATCCCTTAAGGCCTGTGTTATGTTGTGTTGTGTGTCTCACAAAGCAAGGTCACTCTAAACTCTTCTCTGTGGTTGTCCCCAAATGGTGGAATGACCTACCAGTTGCGACAAGAACAGCAACATCCCTCCCTATCTTTAAAAAGCTTGTAAAAACCCTTCTCTTCCGAGATTGCTTCCCTTCCTAACATAACTAACAATCACTAAACCAACTCCCTCTCTCTCTCTTTCTCTCTCTCTCTGTCCCGATGCAGAAGTACATGTCTGTTGTGTCCCTACGCTGCGTCCTTCTACACCTCTGTTGCTTATGTCCCCCTTTTTTGTAAGTCGCTTTGGATAAAAGAGTCTGCCAAATGTAATGTAATGTGTTGTTAGCCTCCAGACCCTTGTACAGGCAGTGCAGAGCCTGGTGGGGAGCCTGAGGTCCGCCCAGCGGAGTGGCCACTCCTCCCCCCTCCTGTCCCAGTTCATCCTCTGCCTCAGCCTGTCTGAGGAGGAGTGGAGGAAGACCAGGCAGGCCCTGCCCCCACAGGTGTGTGAACCTGCCCTGTCCTGTCCTGTGTGCCCTCACCTGCCCTGTCCTGTGTGCCCTCACCTGCCCTGTCCTGTGTCTCTCCTCACCTGTCCTGTCCTGTGTCTCTCCTCACCTGTCCTGTCCTGTGTCTCTCCTCACCTGTCCTGTCCTGTGTCCCCTCACCTGTCCTGTCCTGTGTCCTTTCACCTGTCCAGTCCTGTGTGCCCTCAATATGTCCTTACTGTGTGCCCTTACCTCACCTGTCCTGTCCTGTGTGCCCTCACCTGTCCTGTCCTTCCTGTGTCCCCTCACCTGTCCTGTGTCCCCTCACCTGTCCTGTGTCCCCTCACCTGTCCTGTCCTGTGTGCCCTCGTGTGTTCCACTAGCCCTTTGGGGATTAGGTGCCTTGCTCAAGGACACTTCAGCCATGGGTGAGGGTGCAGGAGAGGGCCAGTGATTGCCTCTCCCACCCAAAGTTACTTTAATATAGTGGTACCTTCCAACTCTGCTATTTTTCCCAACTATTACTTTCTGGGGGGGGGGGGGGGGGTCTTGACCAGGGGGGCGACTGTACCCCCCCAGTACCTCCTGTAATTTGAGCTTTGCATGTGACGTAATGTTTACCTGTGGCAGTGGGTGAAGAGCCCCCTGCTCTCCGGAAGGCTGCGGGCCTCGAGTGCGTACCCCTGCATGGATGCCTGGAAGCTCCGCTCCTCCACCCGCCTCCCCGCACACCTCTGCGCCTCTGCCCTGCTGGGCCAGGTCATCTGCACCGCCACCGAGGTCACCAACAGGGGCGGGGACGGAGACGGAGACGCCGATGGTGACTCCCAGGACACTGCCGCTCTGGAGCTGGATCCACTCAAACATACTGGTGAGCCGGATCACCACTGATCACACAGACACATTAACCTGTGACCATATCAGTGACCATAGAGACACATTAACCTGCCACCACATCACTGACCATAGAAACACATTATCTTGTGACCACATCACTGACCACAGACACACATTAACCTGCCACCACATCAGTTACCACAGAGACACATTAACCTGTGACCATGTCAGTGACCACAGAGACACATTGCTGTTAAGAAACTTACTGGTGAGCCGGATCACCACTGACCACAGAGACAAATTAACCTGTGACCACATCAGTGACCATAGAAACACAGTATCCTGTGACCACATCACTGACCATAGAAACACAGTATCCTGTGACCACATCAGTTACCATAGAGACACATTCCTGTTAAGACACTTAGTGGTGAGTCACATCATTACTGACCACAGAAACACATTAACATGTGACCACATCAGTGAGCACAGTCACACATTAACCTGCCACCACATCACTGACCACAGAGACACATTAACCTGTGACATTTTCAGTTATCACAGAAACACATTCCTGTTAAGAAACTTCATTACTGACCATAGAAACACATTAACCTGTGTCCACATCACTGACCACAGAGACACATTCCTGTTAACTAACATACTATTGAGCCACAACATTAGTGACCACAGAGACAGATGAAGCTGTGACCACATCACTTACCATAGAGACACATTCCTGTTAAGAAACTTAGTGGTGAGCCACATCATTACTGACCACAGAAACACATTAACATGTGACCACATCACTGACCACAGAGACACATGAACCTGGGACCACATTCGTGTTGGCTAATATACTGGTAAGCCACATCACTGACCATAGAGACACATGAACCTGGGACCACATTCCTGTTGGCTAATATACTGGTAAGCCACATCACTGACCATAGAGAAACATGAACCTGGGACCACATTCCTGTTGGCTAATATACTGGTAAGCCACATCACTGACCACAGAGACACATTAACCTGCCACCACATTCCTGTTGGCTAATATACTGGTAAGCCACATCACTGACCACAGTCACACATTAACCTGGGACCACATTCCTGTTGGCTAATATACTGGTAAGCCACATCACTGACCACAGTCACACATTCCCATTAAAGCAACACAAAGTAGTTTTTTCAACCGTAAAATGATGTTTGCTAAAATTGTTTCAGTGGTTCATCAGCTCAAAACAGGGCGAACGACTAAATTTGCTTTGCAGCCCTCCAGGGGCTATAACCGCACTATGCAAGTTTGCAAAAGTGGGCCGTTGATCTATAGTTCAAATGACGCATAAAAGAGACAATTTCGCTTCCAACCTGTAGGGCAACAGAAGAGGAAACGTGCTTTAGTGTTGCTTTAACTGCTGTAGTTATGACCCAAAGGTTTGGCAGTTTTACTGCATATAACTGTCTTCTTGTGACATCTGTTCTTGTAGCTGTGAACCGAAGTAAAGTTATTGCTTCGTGTTCATTCAGGGATTACATATGTTAGCAAGAAATGAACAGGAAACACATTTTGTTGCTGTGTGCTTTTATAATATTTATATTTTTTTCGGTACCTCACACTGCAGTTATTGGTTATTGGGGACTCTCATAGATGCATATAATTCTGCAGTGGTGTAAAGAAGCTGGTGTCTCAGTCTGTCCTCTCAGGTTGTGCAATGTCTTTGGCCTTGTCTTAATCTCTGGCCTGCTTGGTCTCGTCCGCAGTTGCTGAGATTCTGTATGCCCTCCAGTGGTGCTCAGAGATGGAGCACTCTCCCACCGTCGTGGCAGACTTCCACAGAATGCTTCAGGACTGGAACCTAATCCCAAGAGTACACAACCTAACCGCTCACCTATCGCTGCTGCAGACACTGTTCTCAAGGTAAAGGCATGACTGCTTCTTCACTTTGGCTAATTGACCAAATTCACACGGCTGCCATCTTGCGCTCCTGTCACACTCAAGGTGGGAACAAGGTGTTTGAAGTTTAAATAAAGAACTGTCAGGTGTGTGTGTGTGTGTGTGTCTGTCTGTCTGTCTGTGTGTGTGTGTGTGTGTGTGTGTGTGTGTGTGTGTGTGTGTGTGTGTGTGTGTGTGTGTGTGTGTCTGTGTCTGTGTCTGTGTCTGTGTCTGTGTGTGTGTTTTTTCAATGATGGTAAGATGGTCCACAAATCTAACCCATCTACCACTCTCGACCTTTAAGAAATTGGTACTTGGGCACACTCTCACGCTGAGTGTAATGCCAGAGCAAAATGACCACCGTGTGAAATTGGTCAGTAGCCTTTACTCTCAAAAATATTACATCATCACCTGTCGCTGTTGCAGACACTGCACCTGACTGCATGTTCATTTTGGCTAATGCCTTTACAGTCAAAATGTTACATCATTGAAAATTCCGCACCAACAATCACCAACAATATCTTCAAAGGGCTTTAGTTAGCATGTCAGCCAGCGGTGTGTGCAAGTGTGCTGTATGCTGTCCTCGTGTGTTGTTCACCACTATTATGTTATGAAATGCTGTTTTGTTTGTGACCTTGCCAAACTGTAAAGCACTTTGAGCTGCATCTTGTATGTATGAACTGTGCTATACAAGTAAAGCTTATTATTATTATTATTATTATTATTAGACCATAACTGCATGCTGCTTCTTCAGAGGACATGTTTAAGAGCACACCGAGCACAGTGTAATTCAGTCAGCCATGGCCGCTGTAGCAGAACACTTGACTGTGAGGATGTGTGGGAAGGGACACACCCCAGAGGGAAACGCCTAATTTAATTCTTCAGTCTCATTTCTTATCATGTATTCCCAATGTCTGGTTTTAAAATATTTCACTCATTTCATTATTGCATGCCTTTTTTTTTTTTTTACCCAAAAGATGTTTTACAGTTTGTCAGTGACTAAACCCCCCTGGCTTTGCTTCTCGCTCCTGTCCTCTCCTCTCCTCTCCTCTTCCTTTCCCTCTCCCCCTCTCTCTTCCCCTTTCTCTCCCCCTCTCTCTCCCCCTCTCTCTCCCCCTCTCTCTCCTTCTCTCTCTCTTTCCTCCTTTCTCTCCCGTCCTCTCTTCTCTCCCCCTTCCTCTCCCCCTCTCTTTTTCTCTCTCCCTCGCTCCCTCTCTCTCTCTCTTTCCTGTTCTCCCCTCGTCCCCCCCTCTACCTCTCTTTCTCTTTCTCCCTCTCTCTTTCTGCCCCCTCTCTTTCTCTTCTCCACTATCCTCTCCTCTTTTCCCTTTCCCGTCCCTCCCCTCCCCTCTCTTCTCCTCCCCTCTCCCTCCTATTCTCCTCCTCTTCTCCCTCCTCCCTTCTTCTCTCCCTTTCTCTCTTCTCTTCTCCTCTCCTCTCCTCTCCTGCCCTCTCCTGCCCTCTCCTGCCCTCTCCTGCCCTCTCCTCCCCTCTCCTCTCCTCCCCTCCCCTCTCCTCTCCTCTCCTCTCCTCTCCTCCCCTCCCCTCTCCTCTCCTCTCCTCTCCTCTCCTCCTCCCCTCCCCTCCCCTCTCCTCTCCTCCTCCCCTCCCCTCTCCTCTCCTCTCCTCCCCTCCCCTCTCCTCTCCTCTCCTCCTCCTCTCCTCTCCTCCTCCTCCTCTCCTCTCCTCTCCTCCTCTCCTCTCCTCTCCTCCCCTCCTCTCTCCTCTCCTCTCCTCTCTCAGGTGTGTGACTGAGGGCTCCCTATGGGCCCTGACTCTCTGCAGCTACATGCAGAGCCAAGATGTCACCCCTGAACAGCTCAAAGGCCTCTATGGGAATGTGGAGAGGTAAACTATTGCTAAATAAAATATAGAAATAAGAGAAAAGTTTGAAAAAAGTATAATTAAAATATCAGTATTTTAGTGCTACTACTACATTTTGTGAACACTTGTAATTTGTGCACTACTGTTTTCCAACTCTAAGCATGTTGGTTCTAAGTGTTTTATTGTTTGATAAGCATTATTACGCTTCATTACATTATGGATAAGCCCCAGTATACCTTCTTTTTTCTTGTTTATCTTCTTTTCCCCCAGTAGACACACACACACACACACCAACAAACAAATTAGGTTGTAAAGTGATTTGTTTTGCAGTACTCATTACCGTATGGATTATGTGCACTGAATAGTAAACATTCTGTGTGTGTGTGTGTGTGTGTGTGCATTTTTGTATATTTTGTGTGTGCGTGTGCGTGTGCGTGTGCGCGTGTGTGTGTGTGTCTGTTGCAGCTTTTTCCCTCTGACGGAGAAGAGTGTGAACACGCTGCAGGTGTTGTACCCCTGGCTGCCCGCAGAGGAGAGTGAAGCCCTGACGGCACTGGCCATCGCTGAGCTGCTCAACTGGCAGGAGGGCAACCACAGTAAGCACCCGCACCGCACCACACCGCAGCGCACCCGCACCGCACCGCACCCGCACCGCACCCGCACCGCACCCGCACTCGCACCGCACTCGCACCGCACCGCACTCGCACCGCACCGCACCGCACCGCACCGCACCGCACCGCACAACACCACACCGCACCACACCGCACTGCACCGCACCGCACCGCTTCGCTTTACAACTAGGGGAATATATCATATGCAATCGTATAAATATAATTTAATGATTGCATATGATATATTATCATATGAAGTCATTTAATTATAATGATCTTTATAATTATGATTGCATAATACTAATATATCATATGCAATCATTTAATCATAATTATATTTAATAATAATGCATAATAATATATAATATACAATCATTCCAGTTATGCAAGCTCACATAGCTCATTTACCAGGAATCTTCAAAAAGAAAGTAAACTTTTGCAGACCTCTAAAGAAGACCGGTGCGTTGGAGATGTCTGGTCTAACTTATGGAAATAAGAACTGCCGCACACTCCCCATACCGCAACCAAGATTTCCTTACAGTGCCTTGGTCATGGACCTTCATCAGGCTGCTACACAGAACACCTGGCACACCTGCCAGTGTGCGGGAGTTCTTATTGCCCTCATTTAACAGGAAAGAAATGAGCAGGTCAATTAATTACAGAAATTATATTTAACAATGAAATAAATGTGGATCTGCATCTGTTGCAGAATGTGAAGAGGTACTGTAAGCACTAACGACACCCGAATCGTGGACTTAAGCCATAGTCGGCATGTTTTTTTTTTTTTTTTACTGAGTACCTGCAGTGGTGTAGTCAGTTGTGAGAGGACACATCTGTTAGGCGATTAACGAGTATTAACGAGGGATGCTCTGCTCGCCCCAGATGTGTCGGCGTGTATCGCCGTGCTGCACTGCTGTCTGAGCGACGACGCTGGCGTGGAGAGTGAGGTGCTGTTGGCCGCCATGGCAACCATGATGGAGTGGCGCAGCAGCAGGGAGGAGTGGTTCCTCTTCAACAGGTCAGACCACCCACCGCTTAGCTTCAGAACATGAGTGTAATTATAGTAAAGTGTTATAAGTATTAATTATAAGCATTATAAGTGTTAATTATAGCAAACAACAGTCAATGGAAAAACAGCAGAGAGGAGTGGTTTCTCTTCAACAGGTCAGATCACTGCTGGGGGCAGCACATGACTTCAATGTGTGGTAACACTTTCTATGAACCCAGTAATTATAAGAGCCTATAAATGCATTGGTAAAGGCTTTATAATGATTGACATAAGTATTCACAATTACTCTTAACAGCGCTTGTAAAGCATTATAATGCTATCTTACTAGCCTTTACAACTTTAAGTGACGCAGTGCATTACCCCACCATTTTAACATGTATTAATGTAAAAAAAAAAAAAATTATTGAATTAATTAATTTATTTGACTGTTGTATTTAAAAAAATGTGTAATATTTAGTTTTACCTGCTTTGGCCATGAAATAGCCAGCCAGACCACCGCTGTGTAATCCAGTGTCATGTGTGAGATTACATTACAGTCGGACCACCACTCTGTTATCCAGTGTCATTTCTGAGATTCCCTGCTTCTGATATTAAACCTGTACTGTGTTCCTATATCTTTGATAAATGCGTCAAACGCAGTGCCGTCGAAACGTCAGTCGTGTTGTTTCTGCACCATTAAAAACATTGTAAACGGAGTGCTCCGGTCTTGCTCCTTAATCCAGAATATTGAACATTGTATCCTGGACTGTGAGCACCAATCGAGGTGGAAGCACATCTGCCTCCTAGTTACTGTTCAACCTTATAACAAGCATATCACTGACTTAACAAGCCTGTATTTTCTTGCAGTGATCTGGGGAAAGCCACAGCTGGAGAGCTGTCTCTGACAGTGGAGATGATGCGTTTCCTGTCCTGGCTGATAAGTCATTCCCCCACCATCCTCCGGGAGGCGCAATGGGACTTCCTGCTCTGCTCTGTGCTGACCTGGCTCGAGGTACACACCCAGCTTTGGTGTGCATCTGTGTGTGCATCTGTGTGTGTGTGTGTGTGTGTGTGTGCGCGCATGCACAAGAGAGACAGAAACAGAGAGAAAATCAGACTTGCAGAAATGCATCAGAGATGCCATGATGGTGTCTGTTTTCTAGTAACTATGACGATGTACATATATAAGAAGCTGTGTTGGCACAATTAAGTCCAAATCTGCCTCCCTAACTGGAAAAGGATTCCATAAAACCTTATCAGATATCAGAAAGTCAAAAATCAAACACAGGTACAGCAAAAAAAAAAAGCCAGACTGAAAATCTGGCCAAGTAATACCAGCTGTGCATATGCATAAATGAATACGCTTACTTATTTTACTGACCTGTTATTTAAAAATTGTAGGTTGGACTGTTATCACAAATGTGTGAATGAATGCATTGTTTCAATGTATTGTTATGGCTAATATCATCGTATTTAAGCAATAAGCCAGGAGAGGCTGTGGGTTTGTGCTGGACTTATAACAGCTAAGGGGCACGGCTGTTCTAAATCCAGCACCACAAACCCATGGGCTTGAGTGGCTTATTGGTTTTGTTTTTCTAAAACTGTTACAACAGATATTTCGGCAGATTTCATTAAGTAAAGTCACACAAATTAAAAGATGAAATCATGTACTAATAAATAATCATCCTTCTGCCAGTACATAACATTTTGTGGGAGTGGGTGCTACACAACACTAAATGCTACATCAGTCAGATGGAACACAAGCCCATGACTGCAACACTGTGTCATTGCTGTCATTGCAACATTTAGGAATGCTTATTAATATTTATTTGACTATTGGCAGTAATGGTACAACTGCTAAATTAAGGTTCAGTTTACAACAAAGTTGGCGTCTGACATTTTCACTACTTTCTGCTATTTTGTAACGGTTTTTACTTAAGGTTCACTGCAGAGTAATGTGGAGTTTTGTAGTAGAATGTCATGAGGGTGAACCTGTGGGGTAATGTTGAATTTACATAGGCTTGGAATGCGATTTAGCCAATCACAATCAAGGCACAGAACAAGCAGTTTTAAAATAGCGTATAATAAGGTTTTTTTCAGTTGCAACCATGGCTGTGTTAAAGTCTCTTGGGACTTTCTATAAGGTCCATGAGATGTAGTGATTTTATACATGTTGGCTTGTTATATTAAACATAGAGAAGTAAAAGAAGCACGCAAATCAAAAGAATTTAGCAAGCAAGTATGTATGTGTAGCATACTGTAGCATGTGAGTTAAACCTGCAGTACACCTAGCATCCTATTTCATCTTCCAGGCATGTGGGTGTTAGACTTACACATACCGGGGAAGAGATACACAACTGAGTGAAGACTTAACGCAACGCATAAGCCCATTCTATTACAGGCTTTTTAAGAACTAATATAGTATAGTGTGCTTTTGGATTTTCTTTCTAATGAAGCGGTTAGCGAAACGCGTTGTTCACTCCTAATAAAAAAATAGTTTAAGAGTTATCAGTTATGGTGTTTTGGTTTTTTTGATTCTTTGATACTTTTGGAACATATTTACCTATCCTAACACCTGCACCTGCATTACCCAAGGCTTGTGCACAGGGACACCTATGTATGGACTCTGACGTGTAAATCTGTTTTTAATCTCCCCCCATCAGACGGCCAGTGAGAACACCGGCGTGTTCTGGAACCCCTGGGTGCAGCTGTTTGTGTGTGAGCTGTGTGGGCTGATCTCGCGGCTCAGCCAGTTCTTCACAGCGCCCCCTGCTGGCCTGGTGGAGCAGCTGCCTGCGGAGCTGAGCACGGAGTGGCAGGAGTTCTTCTCCGAGGGCATCAACAACCTGCTCCTGCCCCTGCTCATCAAAATCCCAGGTACAACTACAAGGATACAAGGATACTTTATTGGTCACATACATAGTCACTTTCGTGACACATGCAGTGAAATGAATTGGCCTCTGCAAAAAGTGTGCTGAAGGTGGTGGGGGGAGGGGATTTAGGTTGAATTCATAATACAAAAGGCCTGAGGAAAGAAGCTTTTCCTTAGTCTTTCTGTCTTTGCTTTATGACAACGTAGTCTCCTTCCACAGTCACTGCGTGCACATGGACGAGCGAAAGAAATACGATTGTAAATGGATTAAAATCGCATCAAATTCATGTGCACGTGTTAAAGATCGTATAGGAAATGGGAACAGAAATCAGCTGCGCAGTGTATTCTGGGACTTAATGTCTGAAAAAAACAAGAAATAATGTGTGGAACTATCTGGCAGCATACAAACAAAGATGCCGTTCGAGGAGTTTGACAGAGCAGCACTTGCGTACGTGTTGTGCATTCTACTGTGTTTGGAAGTTTGTATGAACGAACAAACCTTTTTGGTTTCGTTGATACATGTGCAGTATGCGAATCCTATACGATATCGTGCACAAGACCGCACCAAGCGGATTAACATTGGCCTAAGCCAGGGGTTCCTATTAGATTCGCTAATCCAGTCCCTATACGATCTTTAGCTTGTACACATGAATTTGATACAATCCCAATCCGTTTACAGTCGGATTAAGCTCGTCCATGTGCACACAGTGATTGATAGGGACTGGATTTGCCAATTCAATGGGTTGAATAATGTCAGTGCCGAGGGAGAGGGGGAGAGAGAGAGAGGGGGAGAGGGGGAGAGAGTTAGAGGGGGAGAGAGAGGGAGAGAGGGAGAGGGAGAGAGAGAGATAGATTTAAAACTGTAGTCAAGTCAATAAAAGTAAATTAAAAAGCTAGCTAGCTAGTCCAGTCCTAAGTGCTTTGCCTGCCATGCCTTTGTGTCCCATCCCATCCCTGTGTTTGGGTTGGGTCCAGATGAGTTCAGGGAGCCGGACGAGCCCCTGTTCCCCCTGGCGGTGGTGCGTGCGGTGGGGGAGGCCCTCACACACATCCCCCTGAAGCAGCTGCTGGAGAACAAGCTGCCCGCACGCCTGGTAGCCGACCAGCGCAGCAACCTGCCCGACGCCCTACAGACGCTCCTCAACACACTCACACCGCTGCTGCTCTTCAAGGCCCGGCCCCTACAGCTAGCCGTGTACCACATGCTCAACAAGTGAGGACACACACACACACACACACACACACACTTACACACTTACACACACACACACACACACACACACACACACACACACACACACACACACATACACACACACACACATACACACACACACACATACACACACACACACATACACACATACACACTTACACACATGCATACTTACACACATACATACACATACACATACACACACACACAGACGCTCCTCAACACACTCACACCGCTGCTGCTCTTCAAGGCCCGGCCCCTACAGCTAGCCGTGTACCACATGCTCAACAAGTGAGGACACACACACACACACACACACACACACACACACATACATACATACACACACACACACACACACACACACACATACATACATACACACACACACACACTTACACACACTTACACACACTTACACACACTTACACACACTTACACACACACACACACACACACACACACACATACACACACACACACACACACACACATACATACATACATACACACACAGACACTCCTCAACACACTCACACCGCTGCTGCTGTTCAAGGCCCGGCCGCTGCAGTTAGCCGTGTACCACATGCTCAACAAGTGAGAACACACACACACACACACACACACATACATACATACACACACACACACACACACACACACACACACACACACACACACACACACTGCTGCTCCTGTTCAAGGCCTGCCTGTGGCAGCTTGAAAGGCCAACATCCTTTAGCTCTGTGCTGACTGAAATACTAACTGTGTTATTGTCCTGTGATGTATTTGTAGTTATAATACAGAACAGTTGCAGAGTGGAATGTCAGGAACCTATAGTCAGTATATCAGATTTAAATTTCACACAGCCTCCATGGTGGAATTACTGTGAATATACTGTGACACTGTGACTAAGTGTAGAAACTGAGCACACCTCTGTCTATCTGTCTGCATATTTGTATGTAGTGAAATGATAGAGATGAATTTCCACAGTGGTGGACAATAAAGTTTTGTTTCCACCAAGCAGTACAGTACAGTTCGGTTCGGGACCTAACGGTTTGGTACAGAACGTTTTTGTGCGGTTCGGTACGGATTGTGTTTCCATTGCCAAAGGTAGAGTACAGTCGTCACAGCAACGGGCGTGTCTCTAAACCGTACCACAAACTGGTACCCCAACACAAGGGTTCCAGAAAATGGTACAGTTCGGTACGGTTATTTAGGTACGCTTCAAAAATTCTTACCATGGAGACACAAACAATTGCGAACCGAACTGAACCGAACTGTACTGTACTGCTTGGTGGAAACGGGGCTTAAAGGTTTCTAATCTAATGTAATGCAACTTCTGGCCCTCGTGCTTCCAGGGTGATGCCGCAGCTTCCTGAGAGCGACAGTGAGAGTGACAACAGCAGAGTGGAGAAGGATGACGGGGAAGCGCCAAGCCTGTAAGTCTCACACCAATCACAGGCCAGCTAGGAGTCTACTGCTACTCAATGCACCAATCACAGGCCAGCTAGGAGTCTTCTACTACTCAACACACCAATCACAGGCCAGCTAGGAGTCTCGTACTACTCAAAACACCAATCACAGGCCAGCTAGGAGTCTCGTACTACTCAAAACACCAATCACAGGCCAGCTAGGAGTCTACTACTACTCAACACACCAATCACAGGCCAGCTAGAAGTCTACTACTACTCAACGCACCAATCACAGGCCAGCTAGGAGTCTTCTACTACTCAACATACCAATCACAGGCCAGCTAGGAGTCTACTACTACTCAACACACCAATCACAGGCCAGCTAGGAGTCTCGTACTACTCAACACAACAGTCATAAACCAGATATGAGTCTAGTACTACTCAATACACCAATCCCAGGCCAGCTATGAATCTACCACTGCTATTTAACACACCAATTATGAATTGGCCATAAGTCTAGTACTATTCAATACACCAATCACAAACCAGCTATGAATCTAGTGCTACTCTAAACACCAATCACAGACCAGCTATGAATCTACTACTACTCTAAACACCAATCACAGACCAGCTATGAATCTACTACTACTCTAAACACCAATCACAGACCAGCTATGAATCTACTACTACTCTAAACACCAATCACAAACCAGCTATGAATCTAGTGCTACTCTAAACATCAATCACAGACCAGCTATGAATCTACTACTACTCTAAACACCAATCACAGACCAGCTATGAATCTACTACTACTCTAAACACCAATCACAGACCAGCTATGAATCTACTACTACTCTAAACACCAATCACAAACCAGCTATGAATCTAGTGCTACTCTAAACATCAATCACAGACCAGCTATGAATCTACTACTACTCTAAACACCAATCACAAACCAGCTATGAATCTACTACTACTCTAAACATCAATCACAGACCAGGGATAAATGTAGTACTACTCTGAACACCAAGCTATGGGCCTACTACTCCATGTTTACTTTTTTTTCATTTTGTTGTCCGTACTTGGTTGCTTGTAGAAACTTGTAGAAAGTATGCCCGTCTGTGTGCTGCTGCCTTATGTTGCATCATTGTGTGTGTGTGTCTGTGTGTGTGTCTGTGTGTGTGTCTGTGTGTGTGTGTGTCTGTGTGTGTGTGTCTGTGTGTCTGTGTGTCTGTCTGTGTGTGTGTGTGTCTGTCTGTGTCTGTCTGTGTCTGTCTGTGTGTGTCTGTGTCTGTGTGTCTGTGTGTGTGTGTGTGTGTGTGTGTGTGTGTGTGTGTGTTTGTGTGTGTGTGTGTCTCCAAGGTCACCCCCAGCGGCTCTGATGAGCATCCTGACGGCCACAGAGGAGCTGCTGGAGAACATCCTGGGCGGCGTGCAGGTGGGCGAGTTCGCCGTGGTGCAGCCGCTCAGCGTGGAACACTGCTGCATTCTGGGATACCTGCTGGCCTGGAAGCTCCTCTTGACCTTCTTCAAGTCCTCCCCCTCTAATGTAAGAGACTTGTTGTTACTTTGTGTTTTGACCCATCTTTGTCAAATTACTTTTCAAAACCCAATGTTACAGATTGTTGGTCTACAACCAGCTAACTGCTAATCTAGCCACCTTTAATGCAAGCAAAGTCCTCCCCCTCTAATGTAAGACTTGTTACTTTGTGTTTTGACCCATCTTTGTCAAATTACTTTCAAAACCCAATGTTACAGATTGTTGGTCTACAACTAGCTAACTGCTAATCTAGCCACCTTTTAAAGCAAGCAAAAACCTTGTGAAGAGCACCACTAGTTGATTGTAGCGTTATCTTTAACCACAGAACTTGCGTACTCCTCCTTACCAGCACATGAAACTAAGCTGTTTTGGGCGCATTGATGTAGTGCATCCTGGCTTCAGAGTTGCCTCTGCTGCATCTGAAATTAGTAGTCTTAATCTGACCCAAACTGACTTGTTCAGTATTCCCAGCAGAAATAAAAAAAGATGTTGTTGCCGTTGTTATTTGTATGGATGTTAATTTGCGGTAATGCGTTCTGGTTCCGGTTCTGCAGTTGCGGGTCCAGTACTGCCAGCACCTGAAGGAGAGCCGCTGTCTGCATCAGCTGCTCCTTCACCTGTTCCGTCTCATGCCGGAGAACCCGGTTCTGCCTGCACACGGAGCAGAGCCCTGCAGCAAAGAAGCCAAGACCTTCTTCACCGAGCCTCTGTCTCTGTCTGTGTGCAGTAAGTCCTCTTACCCAAAACATTTACACCAACATTTTTGGCTTGACCAGACCATGGCTATGTCCGAAACGGGAAGCTAGTAGCTTGCTGCCTTCACCATCTAACAAGTCGCGCACCTTTAAGCAGGCATCAAGGTGCCGATTAAAACCTTTGTTTCGGATGACCTTGCTACGTGGCAACACAGAACGCTGTTGTTATAACACTGTGAGGAGGTGAATTCTCTCCCCCTCCTCACCGTTTCAGAAATGACTCTCGCACGCTCTCTCTCTCTCTCTCACTCTCTCATGCGCACGCACAGACAATCACTCGCAGCCATTCATACACGCAGCCATTCATACACGCACTCACACGTAATATGGACAAATGCACGGTGTATTGGACTTGGGTTGTGTCGGGTTTGGTTGGGGAATGTTTAATGACTTTGTGGGGGCAAGTTTAGTCAGTGTTTGGCGACCGCGGGCGGCGCCATTGACCACGAGGGTTTTTTTTTATGCGAGACATCGCATTTCACTCATCACAACATTTGCCGTTATAATACCACTCTCTAAACATCGCAAGCATCTAGTGAGGATCCCACTAGCCATGTTCCATTACACAAACACGCCATAGTTTCCCCTCCATTGTCAGTACAAACATTCAGAAGCAATCCACTCACCTTTCCACCTCACACCTGCTCCACTTCCATTCTCTCCCAGCGAAAACGCTTCCGCTGGGGGAGCAAACCTTTTCACCAAGCCATCCGTCAATCAAACACGTCATCCGGTACACTATTTCGTTGGTTTGTTATTTTCAGCATTTGTACGTTTATTTGGGAATTTTGGTTTGATTTATAATGACGTCATTGGTGAGAGGGAGAAGGATGAGAAACTGCGCTGTTGAATGTAAGTTCCAATTTCTTGACGCTAACTTAGTTTGTTTGACTTTGTCATCCTGAAGCCAAGAGTCTACATTTTTTTTGTTAGCATTATTTTTTTCTGCATTTTTCTATCACGATTTTTGTTGGAATTTTGGATTATTGAACTGTTGAAAAATAAACCTGAAAATATTTTTGAGAATCCCTGATTACCTTCTGCCTTTTTTCCACCTCCAATCTCCTGGTTGCCTACCCCCACACGGGGGAGACTGCTCGCATCCTCACAAACACCAAAAACTGACTTCATAGTTCGATAGAATAATGGCAGCATGAAGGAATAAAT
>CM059272.1:4554543-4632043 GCA_030347295.1 Setipinna tenuifilis
CCGCTCAGCGTGGAGCACTGCTGCATTCTGGGATACCTGCTGGCCTGGAAGCTCTCTTGACCTTCTTCAAGTCCTCCCCCTCTAATGTAAGACTTGTTACTACTTTGTGTTTTGTGCATCCTGGCTTCAGAGTTGCCTGTTCAGTATTAATCCCAGCAGAAATAAAAAAAAAGTTGTTGCCATTGTTATTTGTATAGATGTTAATTTGCAGTAATGCTATCGGTACCCTCGCCTCACAAAAGCGAGGTCACTCTAAACTCTTCTCCGTGGTTGTCCCCAAATGGTGGAATGACCTACCAGTTGCGACAAGAACAGCAACATCCCTCCCTATCTTTAAAAAGCTTGTAAAAAACCCTTCTCTTCCGAGATTGCTTCCCTTCCTAACAAAACTAACATAACTAACAAACACTAATCCAACTCTCTCTCTCTCTGTCCCTATGCAGAAGTACATATGTCTACTGTGTCCCTACTCCTTTTGTCTACTGTGTCCTTTTACACCTCTGTTGCTTATGTCCTCCCTTTTTGTAAGTTGCTTTGGATAAAAGCGTCTGCCAAATGCAATGTAATGTAATGTAAAAAATGTGTTCTGGTTCTGCAGTTGCGGGTCCAGTACTGCCAGTACCTGAAGGAGAGCCGCTGTCTGCATCAGCTTCTGCTTCACCTGTTCCGCCTCATGCCGGAGAACCCGGTTCTGCCCGCACACGGAGCCGAGCCCTGCAGCAAAGAAGCCAAGACCTTCTTCACCGAGCCTCTGTCTCTGTCTGTGTGCAGTAAGTCCTCTTACACAAAACACACACACACCCATTTTTGGCTTGACCAACCATGGCTATGTCCGAAACGGGAAGCTAGTAACTTGCTGCCTTTACCATCTAACAAGTCGCACACCTTAAGCAGGCCTCAAGGTGCCGATTAAAACCTTCGTTTCGGATGACCTTGCTACGCAGCAACACAGAACGCTGTTGCTATAACACCAACAACTGACTTTATAGTTCGATAGAGTAATGGCAGCATGAAGGAATAAATGCTTAAATGCATAAATGCTTCCTTCGAAATTGGGTAAAACGAAGGTACCTTCAAAGCCAGCATTTGATGCATTTATTCAATTCAGACAGCCTTTATGCCTTGCTGCCATCAAAGGGCCTCTTCGAATGCAACATTTAGTTCTGTGTTGGACACAGCCTAGATAGAAATAGAATTGCTTAAAATACAGTTACAAGATGTCCTCATATCATATGTTAAATAGTTTTTTGATCCATATACCAGAAATACTAGACTCTAACGTCTAGGCAAACCAACCTTCAAATCTCATCCTATGTCTCTCATGTCTCTCTCTCTCTCTCTCTCTCTCTCTCTGATGTGTGTAATATGGTGGTTCGTTTTGTAATGTGTATTTATTATGTGTAATGGGTATTATGTGTATGCTACGTGACACCTTAATTTTTTTCGGGATCAATAAAGTTACTCTACTCTACTCTTTATCCCCCCCACCCCTCTGTCTCTCTCTTTCCTCTGCCCGATCTGTTATCAATCAATTTTTTAGAGAAGGCACCATGCTAGACATTTTTAACAAGGTCCCACCTTTAAAGGTTTTAGACTTTTTTGAAGTGCATTGATGTGTACAAACGTATTTAATGTATTTATTTATTTATTTCATTGTGGGTTTTAATCTCATGTAATATTATTTACCTGTATTGGCCATGAAATAGCCATAGATGCTTAACTGGCAATAAACATAAACAAACAAACTTTCCTCTGCCTCACCCCCCGTCCCTTCTCTCTCTGTATCTGTACCCTTCTATCCTTCAGAGGCTGAGTCTCTGGCGTGGGAGGTGCCCCACCTGGCCTGCTGGGTGTACTACTGTGCCCTGAAGGACCTGCCGGCGATGGTGCGTCTGTGGTGGAACAGCCAGGAGAAGCGCGTCTCCGGCCTGGACAAGTTCACCAGTCGATACGTCAGCAGCGTGCTCTCCGCGCAGGAGATCGCCTCCGTGCACGCCAGCACTCAGACCTTCGACAGCATGACGGTAAGGGGTGTGTGGTTCAAAGTTTGGATATCAAAGAAACTCAGGCAGAGTCGGCTGGCAATCAAGAAATCTCAGAGAGCTTTATTTTCGGCACCGGAGACTCACGTCGTGTAGCAAACAGCCGTAGTCTAACTAACATACAGAATGCAACCATTCTTATACCCTCAGAACCCCATACAGTACCCTTGCACGTGGCACATTCATCAATAGAGGTGTTTACCTAGCTTCATGCCCAACATTACCAGGAATCCACAAATTCTAATAAACATCTGTGCTATCACTTGAGGGTGACCTGACCCAGGGTCAACCTGACCCCCCCCCCCCAGATGTATAGTATTATATACGAGGCGCCTTTGGGTCCGGCTCCTCCGTCCCTGGGGACACACTTATCTCCCAGAGAGTCAGGCTACACCTGAAGCCACAACACAGATATTCCTACAATTCTTTAGGCAACAAGGCCACAGAATGCTCCAAGCATGAAGGGCACAGACATTATGCATGGTACAACTATGCAGTTTGAACACACACAAGTTAAGACAAAGCACGACTTATTTCATTAAACCCTTGATGATTATACATAATTAATAGATGATATAAATTTTATTCCCACATTGTGTTTGTGTGTGTGTGTGTGTGTGTTTGGGGGGAAGGGGTGGTCTCACTGCATCTTCAATTTGAGCTAAGAAGTGGGTATGATATTTATTTGTGTACTGTATGTATGTATGTGTGTGTGTGTTTCATGTGTTTTATGCATGTGTGGGTGTGTGTGCATTGTATAATTACAAAAGATTCTTGGCTTGCATAATGTCTCCAATCACTGTTGGGATTCTGTCTGATTATTTTATCGTGCTCATCAATCCAGATAAACGCATTCAAGTGTGTGTGTGTGTGTGTGTGTGTGTGTGTGTGTTTGTTTGTGTTTATGTGTCTGGGAGTGAGTGCAGGAGAGTGAAAGTAACAGATCTCTTTTGAATAATTTATGCTGTGGCTCTTTTTTTTTTCTTTAAGTGTATTTGCATTTGCTGATCTTCATGTGGGGCTCCTTATTGTTGGGCCAAAAAAAAACGCTAAACTGACAGTCTGTTCTGCTCTGCTCTCTCTCTCTCTCTCCTCTCTTTCTCTCTCTCTGTCTCTTTCTCGCTCTCTCTCTCTCTCTCTCTCTCTCTCTCTCCCTGTGTCTCTCTGCCCTCTCTCTCTATCTCTCTCTCTCTCTCTCTCTCTCCCCCTCTCTCCCTCTCTCCCTCTCCCCCCCCCCCCCCCCTCTCTCCTCTCCCTCCTCTCTCTCTCAGGTGAAGGCCCGCACCACCACTAGGGAGGTCATTGCCACGTACTCGGTGGACGACATCTTTATCGAGCTGGTGATCCAGCTGCCGCACAACTACCCGCTGGGCTCCATCTCGGTGGAGAGCGGGCGACGGGTGGGCGTGGCCGTGCAGCAGTGGAGGAACTGGATGCTCCAGCTCAGCACTTACCTCACACACCAGGTGAGACATACATACATACATACATACACACACACACACACACACACACTCACATTATCACTCCAGCTCAGCACCTACCTCACGCACCAGGTGAGATGTCTGTCGGTACACCTATTCACATGCAGACATACTGTACATACTCACATTACCAAACACTCCAGCAAAGCACCCACCTCACACCTACCTACCTATCCAATTACACAAGCAAACACACCTGCTGACATGCCAGTATGAGTATGAACCTGTATATCCACCGACCCGATGTGGCCATGCATAGGCATCACGCGTGCCACCACACCTGCTTTTACATTACATTTTTTATGCCTACTCAGTACAACACTCAGGCATACAAAAGCGCAACAATCAATCAACATGATGGATCACATTACCATGAAATTGATGTAATATACTTAAAAACAAAAATCTATACGTTTTTCAAAATGAAGGTATTTCTGATGATGGTACACTTTGTGAAATATGCTTGGAATAAAATATCATGCTGCAGCAATTAAGTTGTATACATTAGTCAATGGCTAATCTAGTAAACAGCTGCGGATGTGCTGAGCTGCATTTATCAGCTCTGTACATTGGATGGCTGTATGTTGTGATGTGATGTGTGCTGAATGAATGCTTTTTTTCTTTTTCTCATCATAGTGAGTATAAGATGTGTGAATGGATTTGCTGTTTATTACCTGTTTATTATAGATTTAAATTTTAAATGGAAACTGGGTCTGTCTGAAGCTGCACTGAATTTCATTGTGTGCTCTACAATGAACAATAAAGAATAACCAATCTAAATAAAGAAAAATAACCAATCTACATCAGGTGCTTGCGCAGGTCTTGAAAGTCTAAAAAGTATGGGATTTTGAAATGCTGTTTTCCAGACCTTGAAAAATCTGGAATTTTGTGTGAAAGTCTTAATATTATTTTTTAAGTACTTTATCAAGTATGGAAAAAGTTTATCTCATAGTCAAATGTTAAGAGTATGCTCAATAATCATGCACATAATGGTTAAGTACTTAAGGAAAACATATACAAAAAACTTGATATGATTTCGCTAACTGCACATGTATTGCATTGATTCATTCATACACTTACTAACACCACGACTAAACACAACAGGTGCAATCTCAACCAAAAGAGTAGGCACGCAAGTATGCAAGTACGTGAAGTTTTTAAGGGGAAAAAAAATATAGGTTTTGAAAAAGTATGGAAAAAGTCTGGAATTTTTTTTAATAAAAAGAGCAAGCACCCTGTACATAAATAAGGAATCTAAAGTGTATTGCTGGCCTGTGTAGAACGGGAGCATCATGGAGGGCCTGGCGCTGTGGAAGAACAACGTGGACAAGCGCTTTGAGGGCGTGGAGGACTGCATGATCTGCTTCTCCGTCATCCACGGCTCCAACTACTCGCTGCCCAAGAAGGCCTGTCGCACCTGCAAGAAGAAGTTCCACTCCGCCTGCCTGGTGAGTCAGTCGAGCCCTAAAGCCCTCGGCTGGTGCACTGCCGATGATTGTGTAGATAAGGGGAAAGGTAAAAGTCTGTGTGCGTGTGTGCGCACTGACTGTTTTGGTAGTAAGTAAGTAAGTAAACACACTTTTAAACACAATTTTCCAAACACTACATTTGAATGAAAACCCTGAGAACTGAAGCATTATGCAATGTAATATCCAATCAGTACAGCGTAGTACGTATGTCATATACATTTATGTGAGACTGAATGCATCATTTTACTTTTTTTTTTTTACACAAACTGGAGGGGTTTGCGTTATGCATCTGGTTTAAAAAGATTTGAAAGCACTTTTGATGGTTCCCGTGTGGCTGCACGTATGTTGGCAGGATGGCTTGTTAGTTGACCTCTATCTGTGACCCCTAGTCACAAAGGTGTTCTCATACTTCTCTCCATGTCTCTCTGTTTCACAGTATAAATGGTTCACGTCAAGCAATAAGTCCACGTGCCCGCTGTGCAGAGAGACCTTCTTCTAGTCCCTGTCATGGGGGTGACATCAATGAAGGAACCTGTACTGCATACTTTCGGACTGAGCGAGAGCAGAAGAAAGAAACAGGACTTGACGAGGCATGTAAGAGTGGACTCTATAGGTGCCCATAGGGTCTCCCATACTGTTCCTCTCCATCACGGAGCGGCAGGGTGTTCTGTCTGGGTCAGTTCCACGTCAGCTGAGAGGAACCACTCCAAACACCCTGTGAACCTGTTCAGATATTGTCATGGCAACAGCTTTGCTTGCATTCATCAGAAATTCAGAGGACGGACGGACGGTGCTCACATAATGTAATCACTTGTTCAAAAGGATGTTTAGGTGGAAAAATGAAATGTTTTGGCTTGATTTTTTTTTTTGTTTCAAAGCCAAGGCCACAGAATGGACAAGTAGGTTGTGTACAGTTGCGTTAAAGATGATTGTGTTAAACTCAATCATGAATCCAATAAAAGTATCTCCTCTCTATGCTATCTTGAATCTCAGAGAACTACTGTACAGTCAGTGCCATTCACTCACCTGTGTGTCTCAGCACTACAGTAGCTTGTGCTTTCTCCAGCCACTCGACTATTAAAGAAAACGCCCGCCGGAGACTCTCCTGTCCGCCCCATGATGTGCCGCCTCAGCCACAGGTGCACAGGTGAGAGCGAAGATTGGCAGGTAATAAAGCCAAGAGCTCCAGTCCAGACAGCCCGTTTTTTGTTTTTTCACAGAAGACAGCGGGATCAGATCTACAATTGCCATAAACCTTTTTTGTCTTTTTAAAAATTTCTTTTCACTGTTTTAATGGTTTTATTTCTTTCATTTTATCGTTGATTGTTTCCTGTATGGCATTAAATGACATGTGTATTTACTCTTTATGAGTTTATCTCAATGGCCTTTTGATGACATTAGAGTTTATTTACTTTCCGTAAGGGCTTACTGCCAGACGTACTCCTGAGACTCGATGAGGCTTATTTACTAATATTTACAGTGCTCTCAGAACACAAGTCAATGCAGTCCATCGGCGGAGTTGAGTGGAGAAGAGAGATTCAGGGCTTTAATGTTATCTTTGGGCTTCAGCCTCTTATTTATGAGGAAAATCAATACTAGTTAAGACCACAATGAGCCGCAAGCGGACTGAGCGTAACGGCGGAGGCTCGGAGGTACAGAGGAAATGTATCCATCGCCTAACCCCACACTAACACCATCAGCCTCACACGTAATGTGGGAGGAAGTTGACAGCTCAAGCAGCTTTTGTTGAGGCGCAGCCGAGAGCCAAACAGAGGCTATGAAACACTCGTGGATTTACTGCCTTCCCCATGCCGCTAGTTTACTGAAGTCTGTAAACTTGCTCCCAGAACGCCCCCACCGCCTCCCCTCCCCACCCACCACCGACGCTTTCAGGTTTATTTACGACTCGAAATGCCAGTCTTAATTAATGGGATCACAAAAACTGTCCTCATTCTTAACAGCGTCCTAATTAGATTGCTGTGGTAAGAGCCAAATGCTCATAATTATCGCGTCTGGTCTGTCTCCTTTCTTTGAATAATTGATTTGCCTAATGGACTCTTGCTATCATTAGAGATGCTTGTTTTGGAATGATTATGAGTGCTCTGGCGCAATCACCGAGAGACTCTGTAACACCCACTGATTGATCTTTGATCCATGCTACATACCGGCCCTTTAAGCTAACGAGGATTTTAACCTTTACTGACGAAATTCCTCTGATGTAAAGAGCATTCTGCACATTGGGAGGTATGGGCAAATATACATCTCAGACACTAGGGGGCAGTATGATTACCTAGAAATAATTGATGGGTGTACGCACTTGTGCAAGTTGTGTGGGTTTTTGGGGGGGGGGGGGGGGGGGGGGGGGCGCAAATGCCCATTATATTCTGCAAATCAAATCAAACTGTCTAAAACATTTCGTTTCTCTTTTCAAATGTCTTGTTATGATGTGCTTTCAAAGGCCAAATACAAGAAATCATCCAGATCCAGCTAAAGACTTGAAATTATAACACAGGCGCACCACTGTGTGCTCACACACTGTAGCCCACATTATTACTGCACTGAAACACAGACTGACACAAAATATGCTTCATCCTGCTACTGAAAGGGCTTGGTCAAGCAGGCTAGACAGCCTTGGACAGCCTTTCTAATACACTGCACCTCAGCAGTGGCAACATCAAAACAGAACTACACCCATTCGAGAAATATAATAATAATAATAATAATAATAACAGTCTTTACTTGAATAGCACAATTCATACATAGGCCTACAAGATACAGCTCAAAGTGCTTTACAGTTTGGCAAGGTCACAACAAGACAATAGTTCTTAACAATATTGCAGTCTAGTGGCACTGGAGCAGTGAAAAACAAGTTTGCGGAGGGCTCCTAACCCAAATAAAAATAATTATTGGATCCCTTTGCCAGACTGCTTCCATTGAGTATAGGACTGCCTCCTGCTTCTTCTCTTTTTTAAAAATTAGCCTTTATTGATTTTGTGTTTGTGTTCCGAATAGTTGATGTTCATTTCAGTTGCTATTGATGTTCAGTAAATTATATATATATATATATATACCAAATGTTAATGACTGAATGTGATGTGTGTTTGTAACCCACTCCTCCGTCTCTCTCAGGTTCTAGCCTTGTACAGTGGCCCTTGTTCCCTTCATCACAAGCTGCAAAGCCTCATCAAAGCCTCATCTGCCAAAATGTCAATTTCTGTCTTTTTTTTTTTTTCCTTTTTCTCTTTCATTTCTGTCTGTCTTTCTATATTTGTTAGTCGTCCTTCAACCAACCAACAGACTTTTCAAGAAAAATATTAATACTACAAAAAGAAACAGCTAAGTGTGAGGTAAGTTAGAATTAAAAAGGAAAACTAGTCAAGACATTGCAATAGATCCTGGGTATTGCAGGAATGGTGTTTAGTGATTAAAATTAAATGAGTTTGAGCATGAAGAAACTACATTATTTCCATTTATGAAAAAAGGATTCAAATAGTGGCATTTATAGTTTTGCTCAGTATCTGGTGTGTTGAGCGTGTGCGTGTACATGTGCGTGTATGTGTGTGTGTGTGTGTGTGTGTGTGTGTGTGTGTGTGTGTGGTGTGACAAAGACAACGAGCGAGCGCTGGAGTGACTGTAAGCGGAGAGGGTGAATGCAGAGAGAGGTTCAGCCTGTGTGTGAGGAAGGGGATGGGGCTTCATAGCCAATTTAGCGCCCAGTGCTGCTGTTGGGACTTGGCATGAGTCTAGTTAATATTCCGTCCATCTTGACCCATTTGAGGTGCGCTGTCACTGGGTAGTCGCTTGGCGCCGCATAGCTGCAGGCTCCTCTGCTTCGCTCCGCTCTGCTCTCGAAATAGCAGGCTTGTCAGTCCCATTCCAGCGGCACAATGAAACCAGGACAACTCTTCTCTTCCTCCTCTCTCTCTCTCTCTCTCTCGATGCTGTCTACCTATTTCTCTCTCCTCCTCCTCCATCTTCTTCTTTTTTTCTATTATCACCGTTAATGGAACCAATTTACATGGCCACCATCTTAGTGGAACACTTGCAGAGGAGCCTGCTGCCTGCTGCACTCATTTTGCCCATTAACATTCCTGCTTGTGGCTTTTTCCGCCCCCCCTCCATATAGGAAGCGGTCTTGTTCGACACCGGCTGGCCACCGGTGCCCACTGACTGTACTCCTCTCTGTTTGGGAGGTGATGGGCACTGGAAATAATGATGTCTGAAGGAACTGTCAGGTGCAATTTTATGTAGATGATGAGGAAGGTGGCACTCCACCACATCTGTGTGAGTCCGTCGCCCCGTTCAGGCCATTCTCATGGGGATACTTTAAGCCTCCGGTCAGATGGAGTACATGTCAAGAAATATTGTTAAAATTAAAAGAATAGAAGTTTTTTTTTGTATTTTTTTTTTTGCATTACTTTTTCTTAGTTGTGTTCTGGTCAAGGTAAAATATTGTCATTACATTTTTTAACTGTGTTCTGTGAAACAGTACAAAAAAGACAAAAAAGAATTGAAGAGGAAGCCAGACTTACAGAATAAGTAACTACAATACAAACACAACTGCAAAAAATTACAATATTGAAAACATAATCCCTTAATTTCCACATTTCATTTGTTTTCCTGAAAGATGTTTGTCATATTGTCCTATACTCTCGTAAAAAGGCTGCTGTAAGTTGCTGACAAGGCAAAGCCTGAGTAACTTGATTGCTTAAATTCTGAGCTCAAACTGTTTTTTTTTCACATTACATTTAAAGCATTAACCAAATCCTAATTGCCAATTACTTTCACACGTAATCCAAAATAATCCAAAAATCCTAAATGAGCTTTAAAATAGTTAATTTGATGGTCCTGTGGTGCATGGCGCTTCTTTAAGTGTGAGCATCATCTTGACAAGGCCACCTTTTTTGTTACTTGTTTAACCTATATGTTACAGATGCTGCAGGTAAGTGACTGCAAAGTAAAATGTTTTCGGGGTGTCATATATTTCTCAGGGTAGGTTGATTTATCTTTTATGTGCATATATCGTCAAGGGTAAAGCCACTAGAAGAGGAGAGAAAAAAATCTAATAAGGTTTGCAACTTTATGACTTAAAAGCAGATGTCTCTCTCTCTCTCTCTCTCTCTGTCTCGCATTTTAACAAGGTCACAAATGCCAACAAGCGTTCTGTCAGGATGAGATGAACTATATCTGAGAAAAATACAATTTCTCATCCCCGGTTTGGAATTCTGCTGGAGAGCGACAGGGAGAGAGAGAGAGAGAGAGAGGATGAACCCAGAGACTTGCCGCAGACTTAATATCGGAGGGGTTGGGTTGTGGTGGTCGCAGGAAGAACTGTCAGGGAACAATTTCACAGATAAATGTCTGTGCTGCAACAGCCTTCAGAAGTGTGCTGTGTTCATTTCTCGATGTTTATTTCTCTCAGGAACTTTGGGCCGATAGAGAGGCACAGTTGTCTTCGAGTGCTGTGAATGAGCTGATGGGTGCTGCTGGACAGGGCCAGCTAAGTGCAAAGACCTATGGGTAAAAAAATGGGCAGTGACTTATCTCATACTGGCACAAAGCTTCAGTGTGGGCCTCCACATTGCAAGCACTTGACTGTACATGACCAGGAAGCTTTTTATCTTTTAAAAAGTAGCCTTGGCAACACTTTATTTTACGGTGTCAGCTTTACAGTGTGTCTACCTAATTACGTACAGTGGTTCGATCTGTGTAACAATATGTAACATCATGTACTAGTGTTGTACTTACGTAATGTGGTGTTGTCACTGCAACCCCAACACTGTAAAATAAAGTGTTTCCGTAGCCCTAATAGCAACTGCTCAACAACTGTCCTCTTTATTCCTTCCCATTTTTCCTTCTTTTTTCCTTTTCTTGTCTGTGCTGCTCCAGTACTTTTTTGTCTAGTTGTTCATCCATGTTTCCTTACAGTGCAAAATCAGAAGTTACAATAGGGGGTTTAGGTCCTTTGGGGCCGTGCACCTTGATAATTATTCCAAAAACTCATCAAGGACAAAAGGTATTAGAGGCATGGCACATGGGTTTATAGTGACCCAGAAATCCTCTGATGAAGGCAGAGCGTTGGCTCCAGGCCTGTCTAACGCGATCTGAATAGTTTTTTTTTTTTTTCACACTTTTTTTTTCCCCGCTTGCTGCCCAGGTACTCGTCTCTCCCCAGGACATAATTACTGTTAACAGAGAGCTATTATATGCTGGCCAAACGGACTCACCTGCAGGTGAGGGAAATAAAGGACTAATTGGGAAACAGTAATTAAAACCGCAGGAAGCTGCGTATTAAGGACCGAAGGCATGGAAGCCCCGTGGAGACCCAGGGTTCAGCACCGGGTTAGCGCAGTCTAGTTTTCTCTGCACTGATGGGCCGTGTCAGTGAGCATCTTTCTTCCATTCACTTGTTGCTGCTGCTGCTGCTTCTGTGACACAGAGAGAGAAAGAGAGAAAAGTTTACAGTCCCAGTGTGCCTGACATTCAAACCGCTCAGAATCCAAATTGCATGCAGTCGCTTCTGCCAAGCTAGCCAGAGGGGTTGTAGTAGTTAGTGAATGATGTTTCTGCAGCCTTTAGAAGAATATACGCTCCTACAAAAAAGTAAAAACCAGTGCTCTTTTTGTGTCTGTGACTGGGACAGCAAAATGTTAAATCATGATGCTGAAACTGACTTCACAGGGACATCCTCAGGCGTAATTCTTATATACGTGACAAGTTCATCAAACAACTTTGACAGCTGCCAAACTTAAGTTTTTCTTTGGCAACACAATAGTGAAAACACTGAACTACAAGTCCGGGCGGGTACACTGTATCAGTGGTAACTTTTTTGGTTATCAAAGTTGGGCCAGCACACTCTGTCTCTCTCTCTCTCTCTCTCTCTCTGTCTGTCTCTCTCTCTCTCTCTCTCTCTCTCTCTCTCTCTCTCTCTCTCCTCTCTCTCTCTCTCTCTCTCTGTCTCTCAGCCAGACAACCCCAGAAGCAGTCTGGTTAGAGAAGTGGGACACATCTGCCTGTTTTGGACGTATTGTACTGTATCTTTTCAAACCTGCCCACCTTCACTGAACAAGGGCTGTCCGTCAATCCAATGTGTATTTCACTCAGTCTCGGCCTGCCTGCAGAAGTGTGAAGAAAATCTGGGCCACACCTGCTTGTAGGAACCATGTGCTGTAATTCTTCTCCCATTGTGTACAGAAACTTTATGGTTGTCTTCCTTTCAGTTTCCTGTTAGTCCTGTTAGTCAGCGGTCCACCATATGCCTTGCTAGACTGACAGCTCAGCTGACAGTATATTTGTGGACTCCTGTGACACCACCTGACTGTTGGCTGGAGTCTTCCTTGAGTTAAGCAAGATGGTAACTTTTGCTGCAAATACCTATTTGTTTACCCTGCAATACATCCAATTCACAAGAGAACCCTGAAGATATTATTGTTGTTGTTGTGGTGGTGGTGTTGGGGGTTTGGGGTGTACTTTGGATAAGTGCAATTACATTAAGAACAAGATTTCTTAATGCAAAGTAAGCTAGGGCGATAAGATTATTCAGGGCTTTCCCTTAGGGGCTTTTATGTAAGATAGCATGCTGTTGAGATAGGGACACAGCCAGAGTGTTGTACAGTGCCAGTTTAATTTGTCTCAATTCAATTCCAAGCAGATCTGCTCTTTTATGGCCTAATACAGTTATTTTCATTCAGTTTATATTTAGTAATTTTTTCAACTTAATGCAACACATTGCAGAAAAGAAAACTAAAATTTCACTCAAGAGTGTTGTAAGAAAGTTTTCTTGTTTACATTTCACATTTTCTTACACTGTAATAATATATGGCACTGCGTAAGACGACAGAATGGAATATCTTAAAATGACTGACTGACTGACTGAAGCCATCAGTCAATCAATGGCACCTGGACACTTGTCACATCTCTTACTGTCTTTGTGCTTTTTGTCATCTTTGTGTAGTTGTTTGCTTGTCAACCTTTTACAGCTTTGTAAAAACATTGTAAGGATTTGGGCATAGATCTGCATGGTCCCCCAACTGGCTATCACTCACTATGGAAAAGTGCTGTTCTTCATTTATGACACTGAAGTGAAACCATAAGAGTGATACAGTCTGTAGTGCTTGACTAAATAATACAAATCGTTAGCGTCATAGCATAATTGCCTAAGTCATTTTTTGGTCAAATTGAGATTTTTGCACAACTTTACTCCCCTACCATTTCTGCATCATCCTGTCTGTCTGCCTATGACATTGGCCAATCACAATACTCATAAAAGTAAAAAAAAAACATAGCTGCCTAAGTCATTCATTTGACTTAAGCTATTACCATTGGACTTAGGCAGTTTTTATACAATCAATTTGACTTAGGCAGATTATGCCTATGACTTAGGCAGTTTTTCTGAGAATATAAAATAAACAGTACATCTTCTCAGCCATTTTGCATACATCAAAACTGCCTAAGTCACTTTTATTTGATAAAAAAAAATGATGTTTGGTTTTGTTCTTTTTCCAAACTTTTTCTCACATCTACATGAATGTTCTGTGAAAATATCAATAAAAAATATGCATGTAATTTTTAGAAAATGTGTTTTTTCTTGTTTTCCAAAAACACAAAAAAATGACTTAGGCAATTATGCTTTCAAGCTAACGAAATGCAATACTTGTATGTAGTGGTAGCATACACACACACACACACACACACACACACACACACACACTCACATTGCAAGGTGTATCAGAAGGGTGAGGGGGCAGCCAAAAGTGCCGTCATCATAGGGCGATCATTTCAACATGTAGTACATGAGGTTGTTGAGACAACTGAGCTGTTTCACAGTAGTGACAGTAGTGTGTTTGGTAGGGCATACTGGGCCACTGTTGTCTTGAGAGTTGTGTAGTTATGAATGTCTTAGTCTTATGGTATGGTTGATAAATATCCAAAACGTCTACTCACCTACATTCTTAAAGCACTGTGCTTTTTTTGTATTACACAGAGAGAGCCGTCAGCTTTTGAGCTGTACCTGTTTTTCCTTTACATTCACCATACTCCATATCGCCGGGCTTGCTTAATCAGGCATATTTGTTTAAGAAAGCATTATTCTGCTTTCATCTGTTATAACTAGCCTCTCAAAAGTGTGAGAAACTAATTAATGTGTGAAATAGAGAAAATTATACAGCGTGACATCTTCTGCATACGCACGCAGGCTACCACTAAAAAAACCATTTGCTCCAAGTCACAGAGGTTTAAATGGATTTTTTTGTCTGCACTGCTGTCACCACATCATCTCACCTCATAGTGTAGTCTCCCCTTCATACCCAACCTCACCTCCACCCAGACCTTCACCCCCCTCACCCCCCCACCTCATAGTTTAGACTCCCTTTCATACCCAACCTCACCTCCACCCAGACCCTCACCCCCCCCCCCCCACCTCATAGTTTAGACTCCCCTTCATACCCAACCTCACCTCCACCCAGACCCCCCCCCCACCTCATAGTTTAAAACTCCCCTTCATACCCAACCTCACCTCCACCCAGACCCCCCCCCCCCCCACCTCATAGTTTAGACTCCCCTTCATACCCAACCTCACCTCCACCCAGACCCCCCCCCCCCCCACCTCATACTTTAGACTCCCCTTCATTACCAACCTCACCTCCACCCTGACCCCCCCCCCCCCCCACCTCATAGTTTAGACTCCCCTTCATACCCAACCTCACCTCCACCCAGACCCCCCCCCCCCCACCTCATAGTTTAGACTCCCCTTCATACCCAACCTCACCTCCACCCAGACCCTCACCCCCCCTCACCCCCCCCCCCACCTCATAGTTTAGACTCCCTTTCATACCCAACCTCACCTCCACCCAGACCCTCACACCCCCCCCCCACCTCATAGTTTAGACTCCCCTTCATACCCAACCTCACCTCCACCCAGACCCCCCCCCCCCCACCTCATAGTTTAGACTCCCCTTCATACTCAACCTCACCTCCACCCAGACCCCCCCCCCCCCCCACCTCATAGTTTAGACTCCCCTTCATACTGAACCTCACCTCCACCCAGACCCCCCCCCCCCCCCCCTCATAGCTTAGACTCCCTTTCATACCCAACCTCACCTCCACCCAGACCCCCCCCCCACCCCCCCCACCTCATAGTTTAGACTCCCCTTCATACCCAACCTCACCTCCACCCAGACCCTCACCCACCCCCCCCACCTCATAGTTTAGACTCTCCTTCATACCCAACCTCACCTCCACCCAGACCCCCCCCCCCCCACCTCATAGTTTAGACTCCCCTTCATACCCAACCTCACCTCCACCCAGACCCCTCACCCCCCCCCCCCACCTCATAGTTTAGACTCCCCTTCATACCCAACCTCACCTCCACCCAGACCCCCCCCCACCTCATAGTTTAGACTCCCCTTCATACCCAACCTCACCTCCACCCAGACCCTCACCCCCCCCCCCCCCCCCCCCCACCTCATGGTTTAGACTCCCCTTCATACCCAACCTCACCTCCACCCAGACCCTCACCCCACCCCCCACCTCATAGTTTAGACTCCCCTTCATACCCAACCTCACCTCCACCCAGACCCTCACCCACCCCCCCACCTCATAGTTTAGACTCCCCTTCATACCCAACCTCACCTCCACCCAGACCCTAACCCCCACCCCCCCCCCCCAAACCTTTCTGTCAGGCCCTAGACCCTCACAACCCCCCAACCCCCACCCCCTCTATCTGCAGCCCCCCCCCCCCCCCACCCCCCCCAACACTCAGCCTCCCAGAGCCTGAGCCAGACTGCGCCTCGGGAACTTTCATCCCCCCCACCCAGAAGAAGAAGAGGAAGAGGAAGGAGAAGAAGAAGACGAGAGAGCGAGAGCGAGAGAAGAGAAGAGAAAAGGAAAAAAAAAATGTTTTAATTGAGTCCCGACTGAGTCGCTAACACGCCATTCAGTCTGGCTTCTCTTAACAGATGGCACACTATTTTTACCTGCGCCGCACCTCGCGGGCCAGGCTGAGTGGGTGAGCGAGCGGGCAGGCAGGCGGGCGGGAGAGAGAGAGAGAGAGAGAGTGCGAGAGTGCGAGAGAGAGAGCGAGAGAGCGAGTACCTGCCTGTCACGCTTAAGGGGGGGTGGGGGTGGGGGGGAAGCAGGGAGAGGGAGAGGGAGCGGGAGAGGGAGAGGGAGAGGGGCGGCTGTTTAATAGGCTCCCGTGAGTCTCACACGCTTGACATTCTCCATGGCAGCTCACCTGGATGGAGGGACTCCGTAAGTGGACTGGGAAGTGCAGAAAGGAGGGAGGAAAAAGCAAAATAATGAATCGGACTGCGGGTTTTATTAAAACCCCTAATGGATCAGGTGCCAATGAGGAACATCATGCTTGGAAGTGTAGGCATTGGTTGAGAACTGAAGTTAACTGAAGTGAACTTTATTGAAGAGTGTTTCATTGTTTCTTTATTTTATTTTTTTTGGGAACTGCAAGAGACCAAGTCATTTTGATATAACAACAAACCTTGGCCAAGAAAATGAAATGCCTTAGTATCATTGTTACACCTATTTATTTATTTTTCTTGTTGTCATGGGCAGTTCCTTTGCCCCACAGAAACTAAAAGACCACAAACCACAACCTTTACACAGCCTTAAAGAGTCCATTCAAAACAGAGGCATTTGCCTTGCTAGAACATCCTGTCTTAAAGTCTATGGAAGCATAGCTTATTATTTAACTAGTTCAACAAAAGCTCTTTGGAATGAGATCTCCAGTAAAAAAAGGTCTTTAGGTCACATCTTTGATAAATATTTTGTGCATTTCAATGGTATGGTTAAAAGCAAATATTAAAAAACCACACCCTTCCTTTTGCACTGAATAGGACATTTGTGTGAAAGAGGATGTGGTTTAAGAGAGAGAAAGCATTGCAGAGAGGATCGGCCCATTACCAGCAACTGCCTGGGCAGGGAAAGATTTATTTGGACACAGTAATGTTGGTCTAGGCCTTGGATGTAAAACTATGGCTGTCACTTTTGATCACTCTCTCCTATAGATGTTTGCTCATGGTATGTCTGTGGTTTTCTTCCTTGTGTTATTTCACTGACTCGCTGAGAATAGCTGTTTCCAGACACCACACCCAGACACTATCCTACAAGAAAGAGGCTGAAGGTCAGTATGATTTCACAAAACAGGTTTGTTTATTTATTTATTGATTTAGTTATTTAGTGGAGACTAACGGAAAGCAAGCCTTACATAAGTAATACTGTTTTTCTCTCTAGACTATGATAATGCTGCAGCACATCAGGGGTTGTATTTATCGTAACCCCAGTTCATTTTTTAGTTGAAAGAAAAGAGTCTTCTCCAAAAACACCACAGTATGCTGCCCTACAAAGGCAAAGGGCAGTAACTATGCCAGCATTGAAACCGAGAACAATGCTGATATTATACTGTGCAGTCAAACATGTTGTAGGTATAATAGTGGTGATGCTTTTACCCCTTACAGTGCATACTGGTCTCCTTGCTGCAGAGAATGTATGCTGTAGCCTTTGAATCTGTTAGAGTATTGTTGAATAGGACTATCATATTCTACCAAAAGACAAACATAATTAGAGAGACAAAAGATCTTAGTGAGGAAATGAGTTTGTAGGTGCTTTTTGAGCAGGCCCAGAGGGACAGCCTGACATATAGGGAGAGATGCTTTTAAGATCATTTTTTGCCCACACAGTCATCATTTGTTGCTTTTGCTGAAACGTCAGTTAATAACATTATGCTATTCATCAATTTCAATATCAGGATTTTTTTTTCCTTGCAGGTTTTGATTGACACCTCCCACCTTGGCCAAATATGTACCGAGTACATCACCAGTGACCTAAAAAAACATTTGTCTTAAAAATAAGAGATGAGGACATCAGCATCCAAAAGCTGTTAGACAAGCACACAGTGCCAGACAGCCCACTGATCTGTATTTGCCTCTCATAGAAGACACTTGTGTGTGTCGAACAACAGCCCGGCAACACAGCACAGGCTAATACAAAGACACCAATCTCAGTAACTTCCCTGAAAAATGATGCATCCGAAAGGCCTGTCCTGTCCCATCCCGCTCCTGCTTTCAGTGGATCTGTCCCCACTGCCATTAATCAGGCCGTATCAACGAAACCTCGGAGAAGTTTGGCCAGATTAAATTTGGCCAATCCATCACAACGCTGGAATGTTTCATAATGAAAAGATACATACATTTGTCTTCTGTTCGCCCTGTCACCGCTTGACAGGATCTCTTTGTAGAGTTAAGTTATACTCTAATTGACCAGAATACTGAGTCCTCTCGACAGCCAGTGCCATCAACAATCAGATACCATCTGCCTTTGACTGACATCTCAATTTTCCCAAGTTGCCTCAGCATTAAAGAAACAGAAGCAGCCGAGTGCCCACACCTCTAGAACATTCCAAACATTCTTCCCAATGCCTTGCACTATACATGTGTGGTACTTAGCAAAAATAGCTATGTATTCAGTGTACTTGCAGTATTCAAGCATGTTTGTATTCTGTATATTTTTATATGTAGTATCTGTGTTTTTTTTAGCCGGTATATTTTTGTAATATATTTTCTCTGACATATGATGACCCTTGCATAGTCATGTCAAGTCATGTATATGTGCTGTATGTATGTAAACATGTATATAAAATATGCATTTCATTATTATGCCCAAACTACTCTGCTTTGCATACTGTGACAGCAAATGATGCTTTAACCAAAGGACCAAACTCCACATAAAAATATAGCTGCAAGCAGCAATGAGGGGGCCAAGCATGCATATTTAATGAACTGAAACTGATCTAAAACACATACTCTCATGGGCTTTCCTGAGATTTTTGGCTGGAGATGTAGCCTGCATTTACAGGGAGACTAGAGATGAGCAAGTCCTTAAATGGCCAAGGGTGTGGAATAGCAGGGAACGGTAACTGTGTTTTACAGAATCAGCTAAAGACTCTAAAACACATTTGCATAAACCATTCTGATTCATAATAGAAAATAATGTTTTAAAGGAGAATTCACCCTGTCACCTGACTCTCAGAAGATATAACAATCTTAGTGTAATAACGAGTGTAATAGAGATAAAAAACAGTGTGGTTTTCTTCAGATGCATTGGTCCTCTGGGACTGGAAAGCCCACAGCAAAAGCTAAGACACTTTTGAGTTTCATTTTATTTATTTATTTTTTATGTTAGAGCTGTGAAGTTCACCATTTCTGAAAGAGCCGAGAGATAGAACATGCCCAGGGCTGACCTCACACAAAAGCTCATCTGACTGACTGTCACAGTTACATCCGAGTTGGTGGCGATGGCACATCACACGCAATCACATGATGGTAGATCAAACACAATCAAATGCTCTAATTGCTCACTGACTGTTACATCTTCCTATATTTCCTATATCCAATTTCCTAATTGCAGTGCAAGATTTTGTCCAGAAAGATTTAAAACAATACTATTGGGAAAGTCATGCTATGTGGTGTCAGCATTCCCCTACGTCAGCTGATAGAAGATCAACACATTTTTGTACTATTTTGTACTATGCTTGTTTCCGCTGTATTCCCTTCAGCACAGTAGACACATTCCCATAACTAGGGGTCAAGATGTGTTTCATTGTGGATCTATTAAATTATCTTACCTGTATTTTTATACCGTGTTACTGAGTACAAACAGTCATAATATGTATTGGCTGGGTATTACATCATCAAAAATACTCATTATAATTAAGCAGTCATGTTATAAATTGTCTTGTGCATTACATTACATGTGCATAAGTATCTTTGCTAAGTGTTTTTTTTCCCCAAAACATTACACTTAGCAGATGTTTTTATCCAAAGCGACCTTAAAAGCAACAGTAAATAATAACTGATAGCACTAATACTGGTTTGGTTGTAAAGGGTAAAAAAAACTTCTACAGCAAAAATGATATGATATGCAATGATGGATTTACACGTTAAAAGCAGCAACATACCCTGGACTGAATCTAGAACTGAAATTCTCCCCTTTCCTCTAGATTTGACTGTGTGTGCTCTTTATGTGAAGTTATCTACAGTAAAAGCTTCTTCCAAATATACTTATAGATGCTCTTGTTCCAAATGAATTGATGATAAAAAGAAAAAAAAAAGTTATAATAATGTGTGTGTAATTTGCTTATTTTCCCCTCATGGTCACCCCACCCATATTGTCATGTGATCTATCAATCAGGTGATTTGTTTGTCACGTGATCTACTAGCAGGCTGAAACGCATAGGCATGTTTTTGTAGCCTAACAAATACATTTATTTTAATGCATCAGTCTTGAGTAGCTCAGATCTGTTTTACTTCACACAGCCCTATAATAACAGTATATGGGGGATGCTTCTGTGTAGTAGTACCGTACACAAGTCTTCAAGTCTTCGCCACCTATGTAATATGCCCATCAAGCCGAAGGCGACTTCACTTTCTCATGGTTAATGAAGCCATTTGTGTGGTTAAGCTTTGAGCTTCTCAACAGGTCATCATCAAAACGTAATGAGATCATTCACACACACTCTGTTAATTAGATGAGCTTGAGAAAAAAAAAGAATTGAGGGGAAAATGTGTGGCTCCCCCTCCGCTCATTTATCTCCATTGTAGTGGCAGGAAGAAAGAGAGAGAGAAATATTACGCCTTTCCCTCTGACAGCCAGACAGCCCTTCATAGGCCTGTGCCGTCCGTCCAGTCTGGAGCGGCAGAAAAAGACAGCTCTGTCCCTTTGAGAAGACGGGGAGCGGGGAGAAGGGGAGATGGAGAGAAAGAGAGAAAGAGAAGAAGAGAGTGAGTTGGACACAAAAGGGTCTGTCAGAAACTTCTACACTCAAAGGTGCCTTTTTGAATATGCTGATATGACGGCCCAGCTCAGCCCAGCTCAGCTCAGCGGAGAGAGGGGACGTGGGTGGGTTTGAGGAGCGTATTTGCATCACGGGCCAAAACCTCTCTGCACTTCTGTCTCTCTCTCTCTGTCTTTCAGCACACACACTGATGTCCATCCACCTACACACACACATGCACACACATGTACGCCCCCCCCCCCCCACACACACACTGATGTCCATCCACCTACACATACACATGCACACACATGTACCCCCCCCCCACACACACACACTGATGTCCATCCACCTACACACACACATGCACACACATGTACCCTCCCCATACACACACATGCACATACACTGATGTCCATCCACCTACACACACATGCACACACATGTACCCACCGAAGAGCTGGCCTGTCTGTCTCTGTTGGTGTTATCTTGAGCCTGTGCCCCTAGCTTAGCTCTGCCTGCTGTGGTACGGACTCTCCTCTTCACTGTAAACCCGGATTGTCAATACAACTCAAAACTTTTGATGTAACTGATTACGTCAATAGTTTTGAGTACATTAACTATATATTTTAATTAAAGTTAATTTAAAAGTTTAAGTACAAAATTCATGTACTTAGACTTTTAAATTAATTAAATTAAAATATATAGTTAATGTTCTCAAAACTATTGACGTAATCAGTTACAACAAAAGTTTTGAGTTGTATTAACTTATCCGGGTTTACAGTGTTCTCCTCTGCCACCACTCCCCACACCCCAGCTCTGCCTGTTGTGATATCGACTTCCCACTTCTGCTCTGCCCCTGCCACCATTCCTGTGAGGGACACCTGAGTGTGTGACGCGCATGGGTGCGCTTTCCGAAAAGACAGTGTGCTGGAGTGACCATCACTAGGGTTGTGGGTGTGTCAATGAGCAGGGCTCTTTGGCGTCGAGGTCAAAGTGCATGTTTTGCTTCGAAGCCAGGTGGGGTAACTTTTCCGTCCCTTCACTACAATTCCCTCCTCCTTCCCACCTCAGCTCTGCCTGCCCTGTTGTGATATGGACACTCCTCTTCTCCTCCGCCTCTGCCCCTCCCCAGCACCTCAGCGGTTCTCCTCCTTACCTCTGCACTGCATTGGATTTTAATGTGGCTCACTGGGAAAATAAAATACAAACCTTCTAATATATATTTACAAAAAAATAAATAAATAAAAATATGATGCAGCGAAAAGATTGTTATAGACACTAGGCTTATCTTTTTTGTCATAAAAATTCCAAGGCACTCCAGCCGACGTGCTAAAAGGTGAAATTGCATATTGTGTGTGTGTGTGTGTGTGTGTGTGCAGGTGTGTGCATGCGGCAGTGGTGGAAATTTACTTTACAAAATGTGAACCTTTACCAGCCAGTGACAAATAAATGGTACAATTCACCAGCCACCAGTAAATCATTATTTTGTGTCCAAAATCTATGAGCCACTTTCATATTTTACCAGCATTTGGCTGCTGGCAATTTCCACCCCTGGTGTGCATGCCCGTGTGTGTGTGTGTGTGTGTGTGTGTGTGTGTGTGTGTGTGTGTGTGTGTGTGTGTGTGTGTGTGTGTGTGTGTGTCACTTGCAGTTTATTCTGGAAGCCTTGGCAATGAACAGTGACCTAATACTGAGCATCATCACCTATAGAACAGCTAAGGACAGGCTATGCCATGTCCATTAAAACAATAAGATCTTTTGTCTTGTTTTAATCAATACTTATATCATGGTAAATAAACAAAAATGAAACAGGCACTTGCTGGTCATTTTCTCATTTATTTATTCAACAATTCCATTCCGTACATTTGAATTATTCTTAAAACTGAATTCAAAACCCCATTAAATACACTGTGAAAGAACAAAACAAAACAAACAAGCCAAAAAAAAAAAAAAAACAAACAAGGAAAAAAAAATACTTCAAAAGGTGTTCAAATGAGGCATTTTCAATTCAGCTTGCTACAAGAAGCACTGATCTCACCGTCCTCAGAAGCCACTAGCAAGAGCTTGTCAACAGCTAGAGAAACTGCTTGGCCTAAAAAACTCTATCGGTGTACATGTAGAAACACTAGTCATTAGTGGTGACTCCCCTAGGCCCTCCATCCAGGGCACAGGGCAGCTTTGGATGGTCCTGGAGCGGATGCCCTATACTCTCCTATACACTCTGCCCTGTCTATTTGCCTGCCAGTAATACCCTTTCTTTTATGTACTATTCAGTCATAGTTCTAAGAGTTTTTTTTTTTTTTACTTTTTACATTTTTTTTGAGCCATATATCTCATTTCCTAAGTAGATTATGCTCTGCAGTTGAAAAGACAGATAAATTCCTGTAGGATTCTGTAAAGATTTGAGGCAGTGATGATAGCTACAGAGATTGTTTGCGAATGAAGTTGGCAAGAGTAATATATTTTGTAGAAAGTGCTGTATAATTTTGAGGCAGTGATGACAAGAAAAACAGGCATTATGGAATGAAAGAGCAGATGCTAAATGCAAGATGAGCATCATCAAGTGTCTAGTACAGTTTAGCGTCAATGCAAATATTTTTCGCCTGACCGACACCATATTTTATTAAACCATTTAGCTGCAGTAACTGGATAGTGCTTGAACCGAATTCATTTCCTCTGTCTTTTTCCTGCATTGCGATTTTTTTAATATTTACTGTGGATGCTATTGAGCGTGACACAAAAACCAAAGCCTGGATGCTGAAGTCAAACGATCAACGCAGTTGTAATGGAAAGCATAAGAAAGTATTTGAGTGATCCATGCCATAATTACACTATTTATCACTGTAATTTTCTGCACGCCTAGTGACTGACCCCAGATCAGATCAGATGTGTGCCAAATAAGGATGGGTTCTGTCCCGGGGGCCTGCTGTTTGGCACCCAGCCTCAGTAGGCAGAGACGGGCCAGCTTCTGTAAGTGGTTTATGTGAAAATGTTTCTGTGATGTGAAGAAAAATCAAACAAATACAAAAAGGCTGTAAGCTCAGGTCTTCAAAACAAACAGAACATGACAAGTTATTTCTGAAACCATAACAATTAAAACTACTAAATAAAAAAACCTAATACTGCCTGTGGCATAGATGTGAATACAAACAACACCAAGTCAACAAAGCTATATACAAGTGCCTTACTATTTCACTGAAATAGTAAATGACACTTTCACAACTAAATGCTTGAGGAACATGTGACTTCTATTGGGGAATTTAAACAAATATTCTGGCTGCGATATGATTTGATTGAATGTTAATGAAGCGCCAGGATGGTGACAAGAAGCAGCCACATTGCTTGACAGTTTAATCCTGGTGGCAGTGCCATGTGTGATTCTGTGGGGGAGATGCCTCTGATGCGCCATAGATGTGTGAGTGCTTCCATCAGAGAGGTGGCTGTATGCTGAATAAGCTCACCGCTCTTAAAAGTCACTTTTCCACTTGATATGTGTATTGCAACCCAGACATCCTGAGCTTGCCTGAAAACGTTTATTAATCTTTTTTTTTTCCCAGTCTGAATTGAGTGATGACTGTCTGGTCTAGAAGACTCACAAAGTTTGACAGCAGTTGCAAAAGCCATTCTCAGCAATACCTGACAGATCTGCATATACTGTGCAGATCTCACTGTGTATGTGTGTGTGTGTGTGTGTGTGTGTGTGTGTGTCTGTCTGTCTGTCTGTCTGTGTTTGTGTTTGTGTGTGTGTGTGTGTGTGTCTATGAGACTGTCTCAGTGCCCACTGAGCTCCAGATTGGTCTGTCTGTCTGTCAGTTATGTCCATCCAAGGGTAAGTTGGGAAAATCCAGTTCAAATGGGTTAACACAAAAAAATCACTGTTCTTCTCATACAAGGCAACAATACTGTGTATGAGAAACCAAAAGGCAGATGCTGAGATATTTCAACTTTCAACAGTATGGTTTTGTGTCTGTAATTAAAAACTGAACATGACAGATTAATGATTCACACACTCACACACACACACACACACACACACACACACACACACACACACACACACACACACACACACACACACACTCAAAACATGCTGAAAAAAGTATGACGTAAAATCTAAATAATGATACCGTGACAAATGAAGGATGACCAATTTCACACAAAATGCAAGAAAAGAAGAGACAGAACAAAGGAAAAAGAATCACCAATGCTTGTCATTAGCATGATGTGTTGTAGAACAATCCCTCAGTGATTAAGATTTAAATAAAAGAAAAATAAGACAAAGGCAGTATTGGTGATTGTTAAACTGAAAGCAAGATATAAACTCAGACTTGAAAAACAAATCCTAATAACAATGCTATGTAACTAGCCAGGCCATGGGTGAAGCAATGGAAGATATGGATTATGTGTTGAGATTATGAATTATGAATGAATATTTGTCTAAGAAAACTAATCAAATGCACAGTCTGATTCTTTTCCCACCTTAAGACAGGAAAAATCAACAGCTGTGGCCTGGTGGTTAGAGAATTGGTCTTGGAATTGGGGGGTTGCATGTTCGAATCCTGTTACAGTACGAAGAATGGGGGTGGGGGAGCTAAACAACTAGTGGTCTGCTGCACCCTCACCCATGTGGCTGAAGTGCCTTTGAGTAAGGTATATAACCCCACATTGCTCCAGGGACTTTAATTCAAATCCTGTACCTAAATAACTTAAACACAAAGTTGCTCTGGGTCAGATAAGTGTAATGTAATGTCAGAATAATAATGTGCACTAAAACCAAGTTTTCTCTCTTCTTGAAAAAAAAAACATGTTTTTGCTGCTCATTTTTTAATCCATATGCATGTACCGATTAAGCGTACCATTTTTGTTTGAAAAATGACTGAATGTGTAAGGACTGAACGTCAAGTCAAGAGGGGAACAGCAAAAACTGCCTGGCATTTCATTTGAACAGAACCGAGAGCAGAGCTTTCGCTACCTTACAGAGATGTGGGCGGGAAACGCACACAAGAGAATGAGGACAGAGGATTATTTCAGGGAAAATGTTCATCACGTTCTCAGCCGTCTGCGATGAGGGGTTTAGTTTTAGCTCTTCTTCTACCACGCAGGTCGCTGATCAACATATGACAAGGCTGTCTACATCGCTGCCAGTGTCCCAGATATCAACATGTTTATTTCAGCTGCTGTCAATCAAATGGAATTAAATAAATTGAATTAAAAACAAAACAAACAAAAAACATTTCATACTTACATAGTTATATACATGCCTTGTGCGGAAATAAGAAAAACATTTTGTCAGTGGAATAAAATTAAAAATCGTAAAAGAACAAAATAACCATAAAGATAAAGTTGCATCATTACAATCTTTTCAATGGGATACCAAAATTTAGCAACATTTTTCTTTACGTTTCACTACATTAAGAGGATATGTGACTTAGTGTCAATTAATGTCTATTTATTTTTCATTTCAGAAGAGTGCATCAAATGGTGTCATATAACAAATAAACAAACCAAAATCATCTCGCAACACCTGTTGATAAAGGGCATTGTGATATTTACTCAAGTAATCGTAATGAACCTTTCTTTGCTCTCCTCTATGTTAAACTCAGGTTCCTGAGGTGGCCAATCCATTGACATAGACTTCTCTTGTGCTTTAGTCATTATTAGTTAATTGATTTAGTCAATGATGAATTGATTCAGTCATTAATTAGGCGATGATGGTCGTAACGCAGCCCCTGGGGTGCTATTCCAGCCATCTCGTAGCACTCTAGCTTCTATACACAGCACATGTCTACCAGCACCACAAACCAACATGAAATGGTGTGTCTGTGGCTACTGTAGGATGACCTTTGAACCTTTTGGTGTGAGTATATGAAAAAAACCCTAGGTTTTACAGAGAGGCTGGGGTTTATCAGTGCACGAATATACAGACGTTTTTTTCATTTGGAATAAAATACAACGTGATTATGACTCTGTTGTGTTCACATAACTAATAATTTATCCACCTACTTCACTCTTATTTGTCTTATTGGGGTGGTGAACATGTGTTTTTTTTGTACTTAGGCTACTAAAATTGGGCCTACAAAACTATCTGTATAATTTCTTCACACTTGCAAGAAAATATCTACATTATAAAGGGGTTGGTTCAATACATATATGACTGATGACTCAGTGTATAACTCAAATCATAAATACTACCTGACAGTAAACTAAATGCAAGCAACCTTAAACAGATTACAGGTACTACAGTTAAATAGATTTGTTGACGGGTTAGGAAAGTCTGCATATTTAGGCACTGTGTCGATGAGGGTGTGCTGAGGCTTTATGGGAATGGGGTGAACATTTTTGAAGAAAACAAACAAACAAACAAAAAAACCCTGACATACACATCTAAAAATTTTTGATTTCTCTTACAACTTTTACAGGAATGCGAATTAAATCGGACAACATGTTCTGCAGCTACAGGTTCTCATACAAAGTTACGAGTGAAGCGATTGCAGTGTGGAGCTCAAACTAAATCACAAGAAACCAGAACATGGGTAAAACCCAGTTTTGTGGTGAAATAATGTGACCAAATGAAAACAGACCAAAGGCAAATGGCAAAACAAAGAGACCATGAAGAAGAAGAAGAAGAAGAAGAAGAAGAAGAAGAAGAAGAAGAAGAAGACAAAAGAGGACAAAAGAAGACAAAAGAAGACAAAGGAAGTTGGTGAAGCAGATGAAGAAGAAGAAGACGATGATGAAGAAGATGAAGAGGAATAAGAAGAGAAAGAAAGAACAAACAAACTAGAGACAGAACCAAAGTCCAAGTAGTCGACTCACTGGTATCTATTTGCCCCCCCCAGCGCCCTGCCCCACCCCCCCATGGTGTTGCCTGGTGTGTAGCTCTGAGCAGATGCACATGGCGGTGGGTGGCCTCCAGCACTCTAGATGAAGTACTCCTTCTTCTCCTCGGATGCGTGGTTGCCCTCGGCATTGATGATGGCAGTATCGGCGTCTGGGGCGTCATCTGCACCTTTTGCTTCGTTCGTCAGATACGTTCCTGTTCCAGGAAGTGTCACATATCGTAACTAACTGCTGCTAACACATGCTGCTACTACACCCACCCTCCCTCCCTCCCACACACACACCCACCCACCCACTCACCTACACAAATGCTGTACACATTCACACCTATGTTTGAATGTGGCAAATGTGTTTGTGGTTACAAAAAAATATGCTTCACTTGACATTACGTTGTCTTATTATATGTACAATATGTCCTTGTATATGTGTTATTACGGGTTATCACAGTTCTGACTAGACCTAACTCTACCACCATGTGTGTTTTGTGAAAGTATAAAATAACGTCAACAGTGTTATCCTCAACTCACCTGTAGATGAAATACACCATGAAGTACACAAGGTCTTTATGTGTGCACTTGTCATATGTCATAAACTGCGGCATGATGTGCAGATAATGAGCTGTGCTCATGTGAATGCCAGTAGTCACCTTTATGCCTGGCGAAGTATCGTCCCAGCACGATGATTAAGCAGAGTGTCACGAAGGCCACCACGGCAACCACTCCTCCAATCAGAGCATGGTCGGTGTTGTGCGGACCCAGAGCATTGGGATCTGAGGACGGGAGGGCAGGGAGACAGCCAGAGTGAGTGTGTGTGTGTGTGAGAGAGTAAGTGTGTGTGTGTGTGTGTGTGTGTGTGTGTGTGTGTGTGTGTGTGTGTGTGTGTGTGTGTGTATTTCTGTGTATATGTGGTGGGATATTTCTCTGTATATGTGTGTGTTTCTAAGAGAGTAGGTTTGTGGCCCAAGAGCATTGGGATCTGAGGAATGGGAGGCAGGAAGACACAGAGAGAGAGAGAGAGAGAGAGAGAGAAAGAGAGAGAGAGAGAGGGAGAGAGAGAGAGAGAGAGAGAGAGAGAGAGAGAGAGAGAGAGAGAACTGCAGAGAAACCAGGATGGCAAAATGCTTTTAGTAAGACCAAAGCAGCTTGGCATGGGTAGTTGAAAGTAAAACTTTTCCGCATGATGCTATGATCAGTTTAATTCACTTGACGTGGCATCATGTTCGGAATGACAATAAATCAAATGTTAACCTTGAACCAACAAATTATACCGTAGCTGCTAAAAGTAATCACACCGACCCTTACTGATTCTCCAGCCTTGGTTTCAGATTCAGTCATGCAAATCTGCCCTCGCAATTACAACTCCAAGCTCCTGACATTTGTGTGGACTCTTCTCTGTCACTGTATAACTATTTATAGCCCTCATTAATGAGGAATCAGAAGACCTTATGATACTACAGAGGATTCCACATCTCTAGAAACCTACCAATAATCCCACCAATTTTTTATTAGTTCTAGCCATTGAAAAAGCTAACCTACAACAGTGAAACAAAAGGAATATGTGAGTTTATACTATGAAGCTTTGTACAAATGCCTAGTTACTAGTATCTTCTTTAATATCTTCATGTTTCAGCAACATCCCTTTGACAAGTACCTAAATGTTCTCTTCTTTGGTCATTGTGTGCCTCCTACATTAGCTTTCTATGAGGGATGATGATACACTAAAAGATCTTACGATACTGGAACCCATTTGTAGAGCACCTGGTACACGACATCAACATGAAAGCTGAAATATTCTGTTTCCAGAGATTGATATGAATAATACAGGCCATTTCATTACTGTCTGCCTCCATTCTGGCTCTCCAGCTCTTCTGCTGGGGAATAAGCTAGCTTGATCTATGAGCACCTCAATGGCCTCACTATGGCTTGACAGAATCCATCAGCCCTTGCCATCCACAGACACCGGCACTGTGGCGAGGATTAGCGAAGGGCAGAAAAATGAAATAAAAAAACGACACATTTCTTTTGTTCCAGGTCACATTATATTTTAATGAGGCCTGATATATTCCTGTCGGTAAGATTTTAATATTGGTGCACATGCAAATCCCCTGCTTTAATATTCATAATCCCTCCCTTCATTGTGTCACGTTGCCTCTCGCTCTCTCTCTCCTGCTCTCTCTTTCTCTCTCTCTCTCTCTCTCTTTTTCTCCCCCCTCACTCTTTCTCTCTCTTTCTCTCTCGCCTGCACAAATGAAATGACTTACAACTGTCCTCGCTCAGCTAAGGTGCAACCAGCCCACTTGTCACAGGGTCGGACAGAAAATACATCATCCTCTCTCTCTTTCGCTCTCTCTCTCTCTCTCTCTCTCCTCTCTCTCTCTCATTCTCTCTCTCTCTCTCTCTCTCTCATTCTCTGGGCCTAAAGGGCATACAAAAGGGTGAAAATGGTGATCGGTTTGAAAATGGGGGAACTGGTTTTACAGTATTTGAGAGCATCTTGGATTGACATGCACAAACTGGTTTCCTCCAAACTGCCCAGGGCAGGTACAGGGGGAGGAAAGGAAGAAAGGAAGGAAAAAAAAAGAAAGGACAGAAGAAAGAAAGGATGGGAAAGAAAAGAGCTCATGACTAGCTGATTGCAGACAGGACTCAAGGCATGTTCTGTCTGGAAGAGCTTATTGTGCACGCACTCTGTCTCCTCACAGTGAGAAAAAAAAAGAGAGAAGTTCAAGGTTAAAAATGATGTTCGAGACACAGTCTCTCCCTGGGAGCCACACTAGCACTGCCATGCTGAGGAGATTACTGGCTCTGTAATCACACAAAGTGTTTTAATGAACGCCTCTGAGAAACTACAGCATGAAAGAGGAAAAAAAGAGATGGCCGTGGCCGAGCTCTCTCGCAGCACATTTTAATGCAATCCTCCGACGAAATGAGCAGCGCACCAAAGCTGTCAAAACTAACCTTGAAAATAAGCATTTGGGAAACTAATATGATATTGTTCTAATATTCTTGTTTTTTCCCTGCCAGGTGAACAAAGTCTATTCCACTTACAAGTAACTATTAGATGCAATTATAATATTTATAATACAGTAACATCTTGCACAATACACACAGACTCAATAAAAATATTATTTTTGAGGAATCCATATTGGTAGAGCACAAAATGATTGTGGACATGAAAGGTGGGTAAGGGATTTAGAGATTTAATGCGATTATTGTGGCTCTTAATGAGCTTCGTTGTGTAGGATTACAAACACCACAACCCACCACCCACATTGACTAACGAACAACACACAGCATTGTCGTAAAACATTTGAAAACTTAGAGACATATGCACCCACGCACACATACAGACAACTCACATTGGCTGGTATTAAGCTAATCATATCCTATCAAAAAAAAAAAAGAAATATCAGTATCGCCTACTCTTCAATGAGAGCTTTACAGGTCATACTCTAAACTATGTGGTAAACTGATGGATCGACTGCTGGATGGTGGGAGTTTATTTAAAACAGATCTGCCCGCCAGGAACCCAGTCTTTTGGGTTAGTGCCTAGCAAGATACACAATATGCTGCTGCTTAATTTGTGTTCTCAACAGAGAAAAAAACCCTAAAACTGTAAAAAGGCAAAAGAACAGGTTTGTTAAATAGGAGGAAAATGCCTCATATTGTTCACAAGGAAACTTCCCTCCCCACACCCATTACTTTGGCTGACTGAATAAAACTGGTCTTGAACTGGGTCAGGTTGTGATCCGTGCAGCTTAACTGGATTTTCGGAAACAAAACCTTGCTACAGAAGGTGAAGTGCACAAGGAAAAAGTGGCCCTCTAAACCATGATATACAGAACTGTCTGTGGGAAATGCTCTTCATGAAAGCCCCATGAAAAGACGTAAGTCTGATCTAACCATGGCCCTCCCTGACTCCAGCCAGCTCTTTATCTTATTAAGGACACATTGACAACACTCTAGAATAGAATAGAATAGAATAGAATAGAATAGAATAGAGTAGAATAGAGTGCTCAGAATGGACAACGAAATTAGCAGTGCTGCATTTATTCTGCTGACTAACTCATGCACTGGGATTAGGGTAAGAGGTGGTAGCAACAGACATCTGGCTTTTGCGTTATTCACTGTAAACAAGCACGATGCCATAAGTTATTTATTTTTAATTGCATCTTAGAGGGATCCTTGTTTAAACAACACCACAGACGAGCACAGAGGGAGCTTGACTGCAGCAAATCTCCCCCTCTCATTCCCTTTTCTTGAAGTGTCTCCTCTGGCCCCTTCAAGTTAATGAATAGAGGGACAGTTATCCACAATTACTGTTAAACGGCTAAATTAAAATGACTTTTGTCTGGGACGCGTTCATTTAAAACGGTTTACTGCTAATTACGTTTTTTAATCTCTCGGTGGTTTAGGGGTTGTCATAGGAGGAATGGATGGGGGGAGAGGAGGAATGGATGGAGGGAGAGGAGGAATGGATGGAGGGAGGGAGGAATGGATGGAGGGAGGGAGGAATTGATGGAGGAGGAGGAATGGATGGGGGGAGAGGAGGAATAGATGGAGGGAGAGGAGAAATGGATGGAGGGAGGGAGGAAGAGAGAGGACACTGGACTCGGCGTCTCCACACCTACTTGACAGGCCCACCTCAGGGATGCCTCTGGCTCTCTTCCCCCCCAACTCCCCACCCAACTCCTTCCCCCACCCCCCACCCCCACCCCTGATCCCGTCCCACACCACACCACACCTGGGACAAATCTGTTTTTTTTTTTCCTCTTCCCCTTCCTTTCATTACAGTCAATGCACTCTGGAGGAAAGAGGTTTGGGGGGGAGAGAATACTAATGGGAATGTCCATGCAGGAAAGAAAGTGTTCATCTGAATAAGACTCAGAAGATATTCTACCGGCATTTAACCTAGAAGGGGGGGGGGGGGGCTGTGCAGGCAACAGGGAGAGAGAAAATTCATGAAAATATGTTCATGAAAAAAAATGAAATCGGAATTCATCCGAATGACTATGGTATTCTACTTGCATTTTTCCGAAGAGAGAGAACGAGAAACAGTTGGGGAAAAAGTGATAGAGAGGAATGGAGGGAAGGAGAAATGTAATGTATGTAGAAGGTTTGAGGCTATGTGACAACATTCATTTGAAGGGAGCCAGCAGTGCACTCGCACATACATAGTTAAACAAGTACATTTTTTAGCACTGTCTGTAAGTAGATTTACAGCATGTCTGAAACCAACCACTATGCAGAATATATGAGACAAAATTGGTGTTGGGATCTTTACAACACAGCAATTATCTGACATTATTACACTTCCAAAGTAGGCAATTCGCTTGGCTTCCTAAAGCCACTGTACATTATGCTGGTACTCTACACTATAACGAGCATAATACGCCCTGAACAAAGCCATTCCACCAAAGGTACTCTAGCTGTTGAGTGCTTCTCCGCACGTTAGGAGGTTGGTCCAGGAGTGGATCTGAGGGGTATTACTTCTCCGATCTATATCTAAATACCTGTCTTCTTCTTCCTTCTTCCTCCACTGCTTCAGGTGTAAGAGGTGTAATAGAGCCGTACAGGCCCAGTCAAACCCTAATTACAAACCATTACACACAGTTACACACAGTGCTATTGTCAAGCACATACCCTGCCACAAATACTTATTTTTCTGTGCCTTTTCTGGGTCTCTATAAAAGATATTTGATACTTGAACTTGAAAATACACCCTGTTAAACATACAGTATATGTAACATGTTTGTAAAGTTTCTGAAATTTAGAGTTTCTAAAAGTCAATGTGTCCATTTTTCTCCAATGCTATTTGACCCCGTTAGATGATCGAATTATTCACTTTGACTTTAACACCCAGCAATGAATAACAAATAAGACCTCCTTGAATAGCAAGGCAGAATAATGTATTTGGGTTATTCCTACCAGAGGGCAAAAGCACACACGTACACTTAAGCTTCACTTAGAACAAGAAAGAGATGAATTTGCTACAGACTGACACAGGATGAGCTGTAAATCATAAAACTCTACAGAACCTCTCACACTGTAAAAAGTTACCCCTTGTCAAGTCACTGTTCATTTGACATCGGTTATATTACAAAGTAAGGGTTGTAGAGGAGAGAGCATTGGGACATTCTGTTGACACCGTCCATGAATGCTAAAAAGCAGTACTGAAAAGCTGTCCTGAAAAGCTGTGCTGAAAAGCTGTGCTGGCAAGTGATGGAGCTCATTGGTGGGAACAGTCAAAGAGACGTGGCTGTGCTGTTTCCACGTTGACAGTGATTGACACACACTGACCTTGTAGGATGGCACAACATTTGGTTTTGTGCTCGTAATCAGGGTTTTTGTTCTGTCCTCTCTGTCTGTCATACTACGGTAATAGCTGTGGCATATTAAAAATGTCCACCTCCGCACAAAACCTGTTTTCCGAGGCATTTATTATCACTAGCGCAGATGCAGAAAATGAAGGAGAAATGGAGGTCAACAAATTATCCGCCTTAACAAAACAAAACAATGTACTTTTGTGTATCTTGTGATGACAAGCGGCGAATGAAGGGCTGTCAGAAAGACGGAGAGAAAGACCCCGTCCTGTAAATAATGAGCTCATTCAAAAGTCAAGAGTGGAAAAAGAACACAAAGCTTGAGAGTTAGTAAAAAATGGTGGCAGGAAAAACCGACCTTCACCATCTCACAGACACAGGGCTGAGTGGAGCAAAGGTTCCTGGAGCCCCATGAATGATGGAGAAGCAGAGGGAGGTAGAAGGGGTCTGTTAGGCCATGCTCAATGAGTGAAAAAGACAGAGAGTGCAGGGGTAGAGAAATAGAGGGAGAGAGGGAGAGAGAGAGAGAAAGAGAGGAAGAGAGAGAGGGGGAGAGAGACAGAGAGAGAGAAAGAGAGGGAGAGAGGCAGAGAGAGACAGAGAGAGAAAGAGAGGGAGAGAGGCAGAGAGGGACAGAGACAGAGAGAGAGAGAGAGGGAGAGAGAAAGAGGGAGGGAGAGAGAAACAGAGAGAGAGAGAGGGAGGGAGGGGGAGAGAGACAGAGAGAGAGAGAGGGAGAGAGAGAGAGAGAGAGTTTGGTTGGGGGGCAGAGAGAGGACAGGGAGAGTGAGAGAGATAGGTTGGGGAGATCACAGAGAGAAATAACTGCAGAAAAGCAGAGGGAGGTGAAGGGGATCTGTTAGGCCACGCTGAATGAGTCAAAAAGACAGAGGAGAGAGTGGTGTGTGTGTGTGTGTGTGTGTGTGTGTGTGTGGGGGGGGGGGGGGGGGTAGAGAGATGGGTTGGGGGGAGTGGAGAGAGAGGACATAGAGATATAACTGAAAAAAAAAACAGTGGAAGGGTGGAAGGTGGAGGGGTTCTGTTAGGCCTTACTAAATGAGGCAAACCTCAGGACAGGGGAAAAAAAGAAAGTGGTGGGGGCAGAGAGGGACAAAGAGAGAGAGACAAAAAAAGAGAGATGGTCGGGTTCTGTTAGGTCATGGTAAATGAGGTACACCTAAGGACAGGGTAGGAAAAGACAAAGACAGGGTGGAGGTGGAGTGGAATGGGTAAAGATGGAGAGGGAAAAGGTGGGAGATAGACAGAAAGGATAGGATAATGAGACAAAGACAGACTGAGACAGATAGAGAAAGAGAGAGAAAGAGAGAAAGTATAAAAAGTAAAAAAGTAAAAAATTCTAAATTATTTTAGTTTTAGATTTAAAATAAGGTTCCTTTTTTATTTAGATTTAAGACATTAATACATTTAAGTTTCCTTGAAACCTGGATTTATAAAAATGATTACTAATATTACTTAAATATAACTTTTCTATCTTTCAGCTAACTAGCTAGCTTAGCATTAGTTATGGGTACAAGTTTTATTAGATATTGTATCTGTTTGTTTTGTCATTTGTCAGCTTTGGCAACATTACCTTTCTAACTCATGCCAATAAGTTACATTTGAATTGGAATTTGAAAGAGAGAGAGAGAGAGAGAGAGAGAGAGAGAGAGAAAGAAGGAGAAAGAGAAAGAGAAAGAGAAAGAGAAATGGACAGAATAGGGAAGCAAGCATGTTGGAGAGAAAAAGAGAGAGGGACTGAGAAAAACAGGGACAGATGATGTGGGCAAACAGGGAGACAAAGCGAGGGAGAGAAAGAGGGAACGATAAAAAAAGAGAGAGGGGGAAGAGGGAGGGGAAAGAGGGAGGGAGATAGAGAAACTGACAGGGGAAAAGAGGGGAGAGGTTGAATGATATACAGGGAGATGAACAAAGGGCATGGTGGAAGGCCAAGAGTGATTGTGGATGGAGGGGGGGGGGTGAAGAATGGAAGTAGGTAAGATAGTGCATTCTGGCTGGGCAGAAAGAGACAAGGTAACGTTTGAACCTATATTTGTATATTAACAATGCTGCTGCAACTACATTGGCAGAGATATGAAGATAGTTGCACAGGCGGTATATCCTGTTGAAAAAACTGTAACTTATACAGTTTTTATGCAGGATGTCTTGTCTTATACAGTTTACAGTTACAGTTACAGTTACAGTATACAGTTTATACAGTTTTTATACCAGTACTGAGTTAAACAGACACAGTGTTACCTCTTCATGTTGCATGGGGCTTACAAAGAGATGGATAGCCTTTGGAGTGGCACAAGAATACTGGACACTCTGATTTTAGAGTTCTGCCCCGTTAGCTAAGCTTAGCTTTACAGCAGCCTCGAAGTCTCCCCGCCAATGTAAAATCACTGACAACATAGCATTGGTTGTTTGTTTTTTGTTTTTTTTGGTTCCCAACAGTACGCAAAGACCTCTATCAATAATAGGTATGTGAGTTCAAACATGCCAAAGTTGCCCTTAAAAGTGGCCAGAATGTGGGATTACAGAAGCTAGAGAAGGAGGGAGAGATAGACAGAGGAAGGTGGAGAGGTAGAGCAAGAGGTGGAGGGAAGGAGGAGGGGGGACAGGAGTGTAGGAGGAGGAGGCTGAAGGCAGCTAGAGCTGTGTAGTGAGGCAGTGTGTGGTTGGGCCAAAGATGGTAGATAGGCAGAGCAAGATACTTCTTGGTAGTTCATGTCTTTGGGAGCAAAGTGGGGTTTAGTTCCAGGCTGCATAAATAGGCGTGTTGTTGACATGCTTGGCTGTAGTAGCTAGTTCCACGCAGCAAATAAACTTGGTGCACACCTGAATTAATGTTGAGTGGAGAGTCATACTATCACAACATTTTTCTTAAATGGGCAGGGGGGTTATAGATCATGATAACATGTCCAAAATAAGGCTTTTAAATATTCTGTGAAATTCCATTTCTTCTGCCATAGACTTCAGTGTTACAGAGCGTGTATGGAAGTATAAATGTGCCAAAAGAATTGAATTGAAATGTTTAATGTTTAAGCGTGCCTCTGCACCGCATAAAGGACTGTGATTGTGGTTCCAGGAAGTAGCTCATCATGAAGGATCTTGGCATAACTACCATCTTTGGCTTATCTACCACCTTTGGTTGAGCACCTCCTTTACCAGTGGCTGGGGGGGGGGGGGGGTAGTTGTGGTTGATGTCTATGGAGGTGGTGGTGTCTTACCAGTGGCTGCAGGGTGGGCGTGCTTGATGTCTATGGAGGGGGTGGGTGGGGGGGCAGGAGTTGTGGATGGAGACGGGGTAGTGGGGGCATCTGGGACGTCAATGGGACGAGACAAAACATAAAAACAACACAGGGCAACACAGACAATAACATAACAGAAACAGACAGACACACAGACAAATACACAACACAAAAAAAGGGAAATTATATAAATTATATAATAAAAGGGAAATTATATAAAAATGGAACATTAACAAAAACAACCAATGTAAAACAATGACTATTTTCTATGTAAGTAAAATGCAATACAAATAACATGTCATAAAATATACAAAAACTTAAAATAGCACATAAATAGCATGTTCTTCAGTAGAGAGGGAATCTAAGGTGGCTTATTGATGTTTGCCATTAGCTGTGGGTGGGAGAGGGCTATTGGCAACTAGACATGTGTAAACCTACATTACTAAGGAGGAAGGTGAGACTGTCATCACACTGGCACATATGGAAACAGGTGAAGTGAAGGGGAAAGAGGAAGGTGAGGGAAATGGCATACCCACACACATATGGATCTGTCCGTGGGGTGAATGAAAGCAAGGTTTTGTCAGAGTTCTAATCACAATATGGTGCCACTAGATTTGAGAGCAGGATTTTAAAGATGACAAGAGCAAGAGACAGAGAAGAGACCCTAAAGTTCTAATGTAATGGAAGGCAATTCCTGGTGACCGAGGCATTGGTTACTCACCTTTAACAAACACAGACAGCCAACGGTTTCCCGACAACACATTTCCTTCAGTACTCTCAGTGTAAATTCTAACTTTGCATTTCCTGCATCACCTCTGCACCTTAGTGGGCGCTAACACTGTCTATGCACTGGAATTAGCATACAGTATCAGAAAAGAGCACAAAACCTGTGGCGGATACAGTAAGGAGCGGGACGTGTGCTAATTACTACTGTAATGAAGAGAAAGAACATCCTGTGGCATTTGATGAGACAGTAGCTAATATATGCAGTGCACAGACGCTGTATTTATGGCACCCAATTACCCACCCCACCCCACCTCAACCCAACTCCACCCCACCCCTCATCTCCCATTCCTGTGAAGGTGTCACTTTCGTAGCACCGGCATCATTAAGTGCTTGGGTTATCGCGGCTGTGTTGTTGTCCTGACATTTTCACTAGTCAAAAAGTCGATTCCTATCCCGCCATAAAGGCTAATTAGGTTCCTTAGCAAAAAGAAGGAATGCTAAAACCAGAAGCGAGCGGGCAGACATTAAAAGTCTGCGCACCAAAAAAGCTGTGTGAGACTCGTTTGGGGAGTGGTTTTCTTCCCAAACAGCGTGATACATTGTTTTCTTCTGGCCACTTACTATTTCTTGTGTTGTGTTGTGTTGTGAAATATGGTCTTATGCATATTTCACAACACAAGCACTGCAAATTACCATCTTCTTAGTTGAAAAATACACAAGGATATGAGTTATCATGTGTTGATCATTATTCAGATTTATCTATGAGCTATCTATGATTCAGATTTAGGCATTAGCATTTACGTAGCTGTTTTAAGCTTAACTTTAACTTGTCACTTTGATTATCAGGTATTGAGATTATTAACTCATTAAGAATGTGATGTTAAAACGTTGGCGACTTAACTTAAAAAGCAAGCCTATGTTACTGTTCTGTATGTAGCCTCTAGTATATGATGCATCAAATTATTCTTGGGCTGTCTCCACTGTACTTGGAGTACCAGTGTTTTTCGTGGATTTGTCACTTCACAGCAATGGAAGAAAGGATGTACTTTTGAGTCATACATGTTATTTTAAAATACCATGAAAATCTGACAGAGTGCACAGCATGGTTCTTTACTAATCACATGGTGCTGACACAATTAAAAGTGTACATAAAAGGGAGGCAGCACAGAAGTCTTCTTTTTTACTTTTATTATTTTATAGGTGCATAACAACTAACGTTTCGACGCCATGCGTCTTCATCAGAGTGAGGTTTCAGCAGGTGAGGTTTCCGCCCAATTTAAATTTGGGCTTCCTTGAACCATTTCTCCATGGACTCTGATGAAGACGCATGGCGTCGAAACGTTAGTTGTTATGCACCTATAAAATAATAAAAGTAAAAAAGAAGACTTCCGTGCTGCACCAAATCTCTCCCTTTTATGTATGCTGTGTCCTGTCTTGGTTGCACCGGGATTGTCAACCAGAAGTGCGGAGTACGTTCTCCTTGTTATACAATTAAAAGTGTCTTTGTGTGATGCTCAAGGTTATAAAACACAAAGTGTAATCAGAGCTGTAAAATGCAGAGCTGAGATGTAAAGCCTGTTGTGCTCTCCCACAAAAACTGTCATGTCTCAGCATGCCATGCCACACTCAGACTACTTAGCTTGTACTCGTCATGGTCCGCACACAGACTACTCACCGTACACAAAGAGCTTATACTCGTCATAGTCCGCACACAGACTACTCACCGTACACAAAGAGCTTATACTCGTCATGGTCCGTGCCCAGGTGGTTGGATGCTTCACAGCGGTACGTGCCATTGTCCGTCTTATTCAGAGACATGAAGGTCAGCTCCCGACCCTCGACAATCATGCGGTCCTGGTCGGGTAACTCCCCGCCATCTTTAGTCCACAGCACAGGATCTGGCCTGCATGTACACACATACACACACACACACACACACACACACACAGTCATATACATACACACAGACAGATGTATGTGCACATGCACGTAAGTGTGTGCCCACACACACACACACACACACACACAGCAGTAAATAAACACACATCATATAGTGTAGGCTCGGGCTCGCAAGAGGCAGAGTTATGTTTTTATTTGAAAAGTCTACACAGTATAACTTCTACAACCATGACTAAATGTATGTGTAGCTGTAAAACAAAGTGCAGTAGAACACAATGATAAACAACTGTACTTTTTACAATTCATATTTTGAAAGATTAAAGTTATGCAGTGCGCTCTGCTGTTACAACACAATAACTCATGTGTTACAATTAACTAGACGTATTATTACATGTTACTAAAAGGCACTTAACATATTATTACATGGTACTAAAAGACACTTAACGTATTATTACATGGTACTAAAGGTCAGTGCAAGGTTTACTCATAGAGATCAGAATTTTTTTCCCCTGATGTCAACGTGGTGACTTACAGAGGGTTTCCTCTGGACACACACTCCAGTTTCAGGAACTGGCCTTCTTGAGGGAATGGCAGCGAGTATTTGATCTCCACACGGGGTGCATCTGGGAACAAGGACAAAAAAAAAAAGGCTTTATTACCCAAGAGGAAAATGCTGATTTTTTTATTTCCTTGTCTAAGGGCTCTTTGAGGACAGCGTTGTCTAGGAAACTCTGAGGAGACGATGGTGGTGTCTGATGGGCTGAGCCAGCCTCCCTCGGCTCCCTCCGTTTGAACTCGAGTGCATCCAAACAGCCGGGAAGGTAAACAGGTGACCCAAATACAAACTTTAGCAGGGAGGGAGCCAACAAGTAAACCTCATAAGTAAACTTCAATGGGTCTTTAGCTCTCAGTGTTGTTTATTGGGAGTGATTAGCCCTGACCATTGTCTCGAGGTGCTTCACAGGACCCAAGCGCCCAAGCCCCTACAGCAGTACCATCTGTCTTCCTCACCTCCACGCTAGATTAAAGGCACTGACTGACTTTTTAATGTGAAATTTTGGACCATCTAAATAGGGAATACTGAGAATTAAGTGCTTGAAATGTGCATAAAATCTTGAGTTGAAAGTTTAATAAGAAATTAATTCACGAGGGATGACTGGATTTACTTTTAAATTACAAAGGCTATGGTGTGAGTAGAGTTGCTGGAAATTAGCTTTTTCACATCAAATTGAATTTTTTTAAAGATTATATTATGTTTTTCCTGCTTCTTTCACACTGTGCATCCTTATGGAAGGTGGCAAATATCTGTTAAAGTTGTTCCATTATTAATTTACGTGACCTGGAAGATGGGAAAGTGCATAGACCTGCTCTTATTTACTTTACCTACTCACAAACACATTTAAAACAGGCTCCTGAGGTGGTAGATGCCTGCATTGGCGGACAAAAGGCCCGGTAGTGTGACTGACTCCTAATTAGGTGTAATTAGGTGTCTAATCGACACAGCTATTAATGAGCTTACTCTGTTGTGTGTGTACAGTGAAGAAAGGCTGGGTCCATGCACGGCATTTAACCACCAACCAGAAGAGGAAATGGCAACCATGCTGAATGGCACTGGCACACTGCTGTTCACAAAGTCAGGCCCCAATATTTCATTCGGAGAACTGCGCTGACTGGACCAAGGAGGTGTATTGGACGGGAAGAATCCATGACGAATTGGCATAACACAGTTGATGCACAGAATCAAATACACTTGCAGGTGGGACGGGTGATGTATTTCTGAAGCATTCTTTGTGGCATTTTTCAAAACTGTCTTAACATTCCGACACATACCTATGAATACATTACACCAAACAACAAAGAGCTGCATAACCTTTTTTTTCAGTAGTAGCCACAGTACTGTATAAAAACACTTTCTAATCATTTCCCTCAGACGAAATGAAAGCATCCCACCTGTCTGCAAATCCTCCTGTTTTGTGATTCGCGTTGCGTGAACTCAGCTAAAAAGTAAGGAGGAGGTGTTTTTTCCTGGTGTATGCTTTTAAAAGCTATCTCATGCTTGTCAGCTTTTCAATCATTGCCTAGCTTGCCTTTAAAACTGCGAATGTGGTTTGGGTGGACAACAAGCTACACTGAATAAGGGGGTAGGGAATAGATAGAGAAAGACAGAAACAGAGAGAGAGAGAGGGAGACAGAGACAGACAGAGACAGAGACATACAAACACAAATATATAGAGAGAGCGAGAGGAATAAATAAAGAGAGAGACAGAGAGAAACGAGAGTATGAGAGAGAGAGAGAAAGAGAAAAGAGAGTGTGTGTGTGTGAGAGAGAACAGGGAGAGAGACAATGTGCATGCGTAAGAGAGAGAAACAACAGTGAGTGAGAGAGGGACAGAGATAGAGTGGGAGAACAGTGAGGGAGTGTGAGAGAGAGAGAGAGAGAGACAGATACTCACACTGCACCTCCAGCACCTCTGGAGAGTGAGAGACAGCGAGAGAGAGAGAAAGAGAGAGAAAGAGAGAGAGAGACAGACAGAGAGAGAGACAGTGAGAGAGAGAGAAAGAGACTGAGAGAGAGAGAGAGAGCGAAAGAGAGAGAGAGAGACAGACAGACAGAGAGAGAGACAGTGAGAGAGAGAGAGAGAGAGAGAGAGAGAGAGAGAGAGAGCGAGCGAGACAGATACTCACACTGCACCTCCAGCACCTCTGGAGAGAGAGAGACAGCAAAGGAGAGAGACAGAGAGAGAGACAGAGACAGTGAGAGAGAGAGAGAGAGAGACAGACAGACAGAGAGCGAGACAGATACTCACACTGCACCTCCAGCACCTCGGTGGCCAGGTGTGGGTTGGCGGTGAGGGACACGTGCTCCACCTGGCAGGTGTAGGAGATCCCGTCATCGTCCTGGTTCACCTGCATCTGCAGCGAGCTCCGCACCGTGTACGTCTTGCCACTCAGGTTCACCTCCTTGGCACCTGCAGAAGGACAACACACCACACACACACACACACACACACACACACACACACACACACACACACACACACACACACACCATCATGTATTTATTGTTTGTACTTGTTATGATATTGTGTATGATATTGTCTGAACATTGGCTTTGGCAACACTGTACTTAGTCATGCTAAACACCCTTTGAATTTGAATTTGAATTTGAAAGCATACACATTCACAGCAATTTATCATCAAACACAACTAACACATACAGGTGTGCTGACCGTATCTTTTTCAATGCATTCTGCTTTTTAGGCTCTTATTCCTTAACACCGCACACTGTCCATGTTAGCAGTTGTCAGTGTGAACTTAATATCAAAAGATTTGCTACAATTGAATAGTTTGCAGACTGCTTTGCGCATTAAAGATGAAATTTCTAATGATTTCCCTCAGACCAAATGAAACCATAATTGTGCATGCATATCAGTGGTACTGGCCCACTAACATGTAAAGGTTCAATTCCCACCCTATCCATGGTTGAAATGCCCTTGAGCAAAGTATCTAACTAAAACCTTGTAACTTCCTGTAAGTTGCTCTGGATAAGAGCGTCAGCTAAGTGTAATGTAATGTAAAGGCACCACAGTATGATCCCAAAGGGGGCTGCCATCTTAATAGTGCCAACTGCCTTTTGGTTGTCATAGGAATGATGTTACCAAAAGAGGAGTAAGGTTCAGACAATGCAACCATTTCATGCACCAGTAGCGACTATGTAAACTGTGAAAGCAATCAGAGGAGGCCATTATACTCAATCAGTGTGACATTTAGGATAGAGTAGCTTTTTAAAACTCCTCCATTTCAAATGACTACTGAATCAGAGAAGACATTAACAATTGCCATAGAGAGTCTTTGCCTACAATCACCATTCTTGTCTTGACATAAAAAAATCCACTTGAAATTTCATTTGAGTTGAACAGGGGGTTTCACAATAAAACCTCAGTTGCTGAAGAGGAACAGATGTTTTAAAAACAATATTTTAACACCAACTCAATTAGTCACTAAATTAGGAAGAATGTGAAAATATTTTCAAGTCTGTTTAATTTTTCATGATGTAAGATTTGTTCTTGTTGTAGAAGAGTTTTAAAAGGAAAATGATGCCTTGCATTTCTAAAATGGAAAAACTAGTGAAAAAGTGCAATGACCTGTCAGAATATTTTCCTTCTCTCTTGTTAATGTCAATAAATGAAGACAATATGTGTGTGATACAAACAGCCAATTTCAAAATGTGTCAATAATTTCAGACTAAAAAAACCCTGACTGCACATGCCCCCCCCCCCCCCCCCCTTGTTTTTTAAGACTTTTTTTCATTTATCAGCAACTTTAGAGGGTAATTACACCTTTGTGGGTGTCTCTGGAGTAATAAGAAGCTTGTCTAACCCCTACAGTGATTCCTACATATGGTGTTACACCAGGGACGTGGCAAAAAATCTCTGTTAATAAGGTACTCATTAACAGATGGCAACAAATGTGTGAAAATAAGAGGAAAAATAACTTCATCGATTGCAAAGAACTGACAAGTATACACAAAACCTTTGTATATTCAGCAGCTGTCACTTTATGAAGTGATCGACAAGGTTTTCTTATAAGCCTTTAATAAATCTATACACACACACACACACACACACACACACACACACATTTTGGCTATGCAAAGAAACACTGTGTCTGAAGTCCATCTAAAATTTATAATTCACAAAAAGAGGAGTCACATTGACAGTGAAGCATAAAATCAATTTATGAGTAAACTAAGTCATTCATGTTTTCTGTTTTTTTTTTTTTTTTTGTTCGTTTGTTTTTGGCCTGGATATTTCCAAAGAGTGTTTGGGAGATTTTAAAGTGCTGTCCTTAAAGGGGTCCTTCCGTCAAAAACCACTTTTAGTAGCTCTGTTTACAATGTGGTGGGTCACAACAAGCAGTATATGCACGCAGCATTCCAAGACGTGAAATTCAACCCTCATGGTTTTACTGGTCATTGAAGGGTCGAGCTAACCAAAACGAGCGGATCAGAGCATGCTAAACCTATCTGCGTCACTAGGTCGTAAGCCCCGCCCAGAGCCATGTATGGCAAGCCCACATCCCAAAGGATTGGTGGACAGAAGCTAGGTGAGCAAAAGACAGTGAATTTGCCCAATCAGAAGTGCCTTATTGACACGGCATGGATATTGACGAGGCACACCGGAAAAGCCAGTCGTTCAGCCACTAGACCCGTTACAGCTTACAGAAAACAGCGTCAAACAAGAGATCTAGGACATAATTTTTCACAGAAATGATGCACAATGCATTCAACCATAGTGGCGACACAGAAATATGAATAAAAATAACGATGGAAGTTCCTCTTTAAGCCGCAGTTATCCTTATCTAGCCGGTGGGGTCCCCTGTCAGCCCATGGCGTGTCCCTGAGCTCAGCGCTGTATCAGGGGAGGGAAGTCGGGCATTCACAAACACAGATCGCCTCTGCCAGCTGCCTGCTGCTCTGAAGTCAGTGAATAAATAGCGGAGCAGGAGCTCAGAGATGCATGGCCACCCTTAGCTAGTCCGTCAAAGCTTGTCTGACAGGTCTATTGTGATCAGCATAAAGAACAGTGGGAACGTATTTTGTGTTGACACTACAATATTCAAATGGTTGACTTGATTCTAAATATTAACACGCTTTATATTTATATTAAGAGCACCGGTTGAATGCATATAGACAATGTCTTTTATTACAAATAATTGTTCAACTAATTAGCTTATTTCTGCTAGTATTTAGCTCCTTAAGACCCCTTAACTTTGAAATGATCTTTCATCTGTTGACTGCAGAGTCAAACAATAAAACGGCTCCTTCATAGACACATATGGGTTTATGTACATATTCATAAAAGCAACACTAAAGCACTTTTCCTTTTCAGTCGCCCTACAGGTTGGAAGTGGAATTGTCTTTCTTAAGTCTCATTCGAGCTACAGATCAGCAACCTGCTCTTGCAAACTTGCACAGTGCGGTTATAGCCCATGGAGGACAGCAAAGTGAATTCAGAAATGCTGTTTACCCTGACATTTAAGTTTCCTTTTAAATCTGGATTTCTAACAATTATTACTAATATTATTTGAAGATAAGTTTTCTGGAACTCCAGAGGAAGGGAGAGGAGAATGTGTCTGCGGGAGACTTGCATTGAGAGAGGGAGTGTGGAACAAAAGAAAGGGGATGATAAGCCAGCGACAGAGACAGAGAGAAAAACATGAAAGAGGATATGAAACACAGCAGGAGAGATATGTGAACCACGGAGCGAGAGAGAGAGAGAGAGAGAGAGAGAGAGAGAGAGAAGCAGACTTGCACAGCCTCACAAAAGACACAGAAAGAGTTTAAGAAAAGAATTACAAAAAGTACAAACATCTGCGAGGAGAAAGTGACATTCATCACGGAGACCCAAACACAACACTCTACACAACACGTACAAACATAACATACATTACGTATGGCTTGTGCTTAGAGCACCTCAACTTCACACATCACACAAAGAAAATCAGTATAAAAGACAGAATGCACATCCTTGCTTTTTTTAAATAAAACAAAAACACACAACTCCTGATGTCTCCTGACAAGTAAAAGAAGATTCCTAAGGGTGTCGAGCATTGTACTGAAGAAAGTATTACACACACACACGCACACACACACGGCCGTAGCCAGCTATGTTGCCATCAAGGTCTGGACCTCTGTAATTTTTAGGAGCTGAAAATAAATTTGTATGCTAAATGTTCAGCTGGATAAAAGTAAAGATTAACATTTAAAAAGGTCTCTGTGAAAAGTGCAAGGTTAATTCTGTTGAACGTGTCTTCTGTGCCTGTGTCGTGCGCAGCTATAGTGTTTTACGGCCCGGGCGAGACCACCTCTCAGCACCTCTCAGACTGCCCGGTTCGCCCGTGCCTAAAACCGATACTGGTCGTGCATGCGTGTGTGAGACCAAGAACACAAAAATGAACGTGAACGCAGTCCAGTCCAGCAGACACTGCAAGTGGCTTTCCATGGTAACCATCATTCGTAAAAAAAAATGTACATTTTCAAAGCTGCACAGTAGTACCTTGTTTATAATTTAAAAAAAATAAATACTTCGATAAGCCAAAGCAATAGAGTGAAAAGTTTCAACTTATGTTTGCCATGGACGACTATGATATTAGAGAGGGTAAGAGGATCTTGGTGGAATGGGGTTCGCTTGTTGTCATTTATTACTATTACTATTCCTGCACAAGAGAGTAATCAGGTTTGATCTATTTATTCTTTTTTCCTGTATGGACTTCCTTTAGAACCAGTAACATAGTGCAATGTGAAAGTCTGAAATAACAACGAACATGATGGAGCTAATTGTCGAGGGTATTGAATGGTGTTACTTACTTGCATAATGCCATCTTCAAGCAGTAATTAAAGAGGAGGTCTATTGACATTAGAGGAAAAGTGTGCATCAAGACCAGTACACCGTGTACATGTGACACTATGGTCAGTATACAGTGTGTCAGTCCAGCTGTATATTCTAATACATTAGTTGGTAACACTTCATTTGAAGGTGTGTACACAAAGATGACATCAGCCCTTTATAAACATGGCATGACACATATTTATAACACTTCATTCATGTTCATGACTGTTGTCATTAAGTGTAATCTGGTTTTTACAATGTCAGCAACAGCCCAACAAGTATCAACTTACCACTGCAAAAACCAAAATACACTTCATGGCAATAGTTATAAACATGAATAAGGTGTCAGTAACGTTTATGACTTTTGCCATATCATGTTTATAACATACTTATGTCACTCTTATGTAGACACCTAGTCCAAGAGCTAGTGGCCTATGAAGTCTACTCGTGTTGCAATATTATAGTTGTTGTTATAATATTGTTGTTATCTAGATGAATTACAATGTATCATATACAGTTAAGTACCTGATCACAGTAGATCTTTTTTATCAATATCATTGTCATTTACAGACCAGCAAGCAGCTGATCAAAGTTAGTGCTTTTCAATATGATTACCATTTACAAAAGTCACTAGTACTTAATCATAGAAGGTCTGAATCAATGTCACTGTCATTCACAGACAATTAGGCACCTAATCACAGTAGATCTGTATCAGCATCATTGGCATTCACAGACTGTTAAGATCATGATAACAATAGGTCTGTAACATATCATAATCATTCACAGAAAATCAAGTAATCACAGGAGGAACACTGGTTTGGAAAATACGTGAAGAAATGGGAGAAAAATCCCCTTCTCTGAAGGTAGGTACTGCTGAGATACGAAATGCTTTGGCATTTTTTAATCAGTGCTTCATGACACAGACTGCAAGGGGGGTCGAGGAGCAGAATGAAACTGTACACAACGGCAGCATCGTGGGCCTGCGATGGGGGAGATAAGCTGGAGTCTGAGGGAAAACCCATTTGCAGCTTGCACTCTTGACATGGACACCAGATTTCACCTGATGCACTTTCTCTCTGTAAGTAATCTAAATGCGCCTCGCCTAGTGTGTGTGTGTGTGTGTGTGTGTGTGTGTGCATGTGTGTTTGTGTGTGTGTGCGTGTGTGTGTGTGTGTGTGTGTGTGTGTGTGCATGTGTCTATCTTTTTTCTTCTGTGTGTTTGTGTGTGTGTGTGCGTGTGTGTGTGTATGTGTGTGTGTGTGTGTTTGTGTATGTATGTATTTTATGTTTATGTGTGTGTGTGTGTGTGTGTGTGTTTGTGTATGTATGTGTTGTATGTTGTGTGTGTCTGTGTGTGTGTTTGTGTTTGTGTATGTATGTGTTGTATGTTGTGTGTGTGTGTGTGTATGTCTGTGTGGAGGGGTGGGGGTGGTCTGTCTGTGTGCGTGTGTATGTGTGTGTGTTTCCGCCTATGACTCCTCCATCTGTGTTGGTTTCCTGCTCCTCTCTGTTTTTCATCTAGTCTTCACTCTTCTTCTTAGCTTCTTGTCTAGCAGCTGCGTATCACAGCGACATGTTAGCTTATTGAACTCATCAATCACAGGATGCCGGCTGACATATTCGATCTTAATGAAACCAGCCAGCTCTAATGGAAACGGGCCCTGGCTGACAGCGGGAGATGCTGGCATGTCGCTCTTGCAAAGGGGCCATCTCCACACCCGCACCCCCGCTGTGTAACATGCTCCTAAATGCTCACTTCCCCACACCGTGTTTAGAGACACGCCCAAGATTAGTCTGGAGATGTTATGTGTCTCAGTCAGGCGTGTCCAACGAACAGTGAATGAGAGGAGCACGAAAGCAGATGTTAATGATGGGACAATCAGCAGGGTTGAGCTAACCAAAACGAGCGGATCAGAGCATGCTAAATCTATCTACGTCACTAGGTCGTAAGCCCCGCCCAGAGCCATGTATGGCACACTCACATCCATTGAGAACAGTGGACAGAAGCTAGGTGAACGAAAGACAGCGAATTTGCCCAACCAGAGGTGCCTTATTGACACGTCATGGATATTCACGAGGGACACCGGAAAAGCCAGTCGTTCAACCACTAGACCTGCTCTAGCTTACAGAAAACAATATCAAGCAAGAGAACTAGGACATAATATTTCACAGAAATGACGCACAATGCATTCAACCATAGTGGCGACACAGAAATATGAATTAAAATAACGATGGAAGGACCCCTTTAAGGCCATCTTTCAGACAGGGCTCCAACCCGCCCGTTTCTTGACTCATTTCTTGACTCCCCAGTAGGACAGGAGTCATGCTAGGAGCCATGCTTCATTGCTGGCTTCAGAGTAAACAATAGTTGCTCTATTTATGAGTATCGCAGTTAGAGCTCAGGAAAATGTGTGACTAACAATGAACATTTAGTTCAAAGCACAAGTTCAAAGTACACAGTCAAACACAACACACACAGTATTTCCGGAATGCACAATCAGAGCATATCCTTCTGAAGAAGAACTGACATAATATTGGCACACATTCTGTATGGGTCAAAGAGAGTAGAATGGGTTTGTAATTATGAGCAAATTAACATAAGAAACAATGGGGTTTATGTCAAGTGAATGTATTTGTGTACTTCAAACAAAATAAACATGCTGCTCTGAATTAAAATCCCACATCATAGGCCATCCCAAGCATAGCCTTCAATCTCTTGTCTTAGAGGTAGCCACAAGAGCCACACTAATCAACCTAGTAACACTGTCTCGATGCAACTCAGAGTGGCCGTATTTTCAGAAAGCCAAGCATGGCGCCCGGCAGAAAGCAATCAATGCCGTCGGCTTGATGTACGGGAAGCGAGTGTATGAGGGGCGATAAAGAAGCAGAAACCAGGAGAGGAGCGTTGTTCTGAAATTGCGGACCCCTCGGCTTTCTGCGATCAACCAAGGATGTCATCAATCAAAACCGCAATTGCTGTTGGGGAATGGAATTTAAGATCATTTCAGAAGTTGGGCTGTGTTGTTTATTACCCAGAGTGGGAGTGAAAACACGGTGTTGATATTGCCACAGGGGACAAATCAGCAGCAAGGACAACAACGCTGATGTGTGCATACGGAAGAGAAATACTAACAGCATTTGATTTTCTTGTTTAACAGCGAATGGATTTGGAAATAAAGGCAGAGTTTTTAGCTCTGTGTCACAAGGACAGTGGTCACAGCAGCTTATTAACCTATACCGCCCTCCAATAAGAGTAAGGACAAAACACAATTTCACTGTCACACAGATGTGCTTGTTCAGATAAAAAAAAGTTTTTTTTACAAAGCAGAAAACTCCTGTTGATTTTGTTTTGTTTTTAGCATGCAAAAACCCAGACCACAGACAAAACAAAAATGGATTTATATTATTAAACTTGCTACAAATCGACTTAATAACTGTAATTTGCACTTCCAAAAAACATAAACAAAAAAAAAACACAAAAAAAACTAAATTATCAAGAAAAAAAATTGGCATCCCCAATGTTGCATTACTTTACAGATAACAAGACATGGGCTGCTGCTAAGAGGGGTAGATCAGGACAATTCAGGGGCCCAAGAGCTTCACAGGGGCCCAGAGACGACTATGATATGGTTGGGGTGGGGGCCCACAGAGGACTATCATATGGTTGGGGTGGGGGCCCACAGAGGACTATGATATGGTTGGGGTGGGGGCCCACAGAGGGCTATGATATGGTTGGGGTGGGGGCCCACAGAGGACTACAGTATGATATGGTTGGGGTGGGGGCCCACAGAAGACTATGACATGGTTGGGGTGGGGGCCCAAAATTATTTTCTTTGAGGTGGCCCACAATTTCTAGCAGTGCCCATGATAATAACAACACATGGGCAGTCCCTACCAATGTCCCATTACGTTTTAGATATTAACACATGGGCGGTTCCTACCAATGTCCTGTGACGTTTTAGATATCAACACATGGGCAGTCCCTACCAATGTCCCATTACGTTTTAGATATCAACACATGGGCAGTTCCTACCAATGTCCCATTACGTTTTAAATATCAACACATGGGCGGTCCCTACCAATGTCCCATTACGTTTTAGATATCCACACATGGGCGGTTCCTACCTGGGATTTCCTGTCCATTCCTGAACCACCGTATGTCTGCGGCAGGCTTGCTGCCAGACGTCACACAGGTCAGCGTGACCTCGTCGCCCTCCATGACTGGCTTGGTCAGCCCGAGGATCTGGGGCTCATCGGGGACCCCTATGGGTGGGGGAGAGAAACACAAGCGCATAGGAATTATACAGAAGAAGTATAATTACAGTAAACACCATTTATCACTAACACTAACAGCAGTTATCACTAACTGAAGCTGCCAGTGTGTGTGTGTGTGTGTGTGTGTGTGTGTGTGTGTGTGTGTGTGTGTGTGTGTGTGTGTGTGTGTTGTTTGTGTGTGAGCGTGTGTTTGTTTGATTGCTTGGTGTGTGATTTTAGCATTGCCAACTAGGCTATGCTTACCTTAGAGGAAAAAAAAATATTATTAGTTTTATTTATATTATTAAAATATAAACATCTTTCGATAGTTCCAACCAGCACTAATGGCTGTGTGGTTTCCATGGATACAACTAATTGAGACATGCTGAGGGTTTGTAGGCTGTTGTGCCCACAGCAACAGTTAGAGTTGCCCAACACAGATTCAAACAGCCCTATAGTGGATACATATCCACTGGACTGCTATGCCTCATAACCAGTCAGATGCCACTAAACACTACCCAGAATGCAATGCCTTTTGTGGTGCAGTCTGTGTAGGAAATGCTACACAAATAAAGCTTCTTCTTCTTTTTTTCTTCTTCTTATTGTTCTTATTGTCATTATTGTTATTAGCAATATATTACATATTAAGAAAATTATATCAGAAAAAAACACTCATCAAAGATTGAATGCTTCAATATCCTATGAACATAAAAAATAAACAAAAATGTTCATGACTACTTTAAACATAAACACTGTTCAAAATTGGGTACATCATGTTCGGCCTAAAGAGGTACATTTTCAACAGTAATGATTGTGTGGTTAGTGTTATTCCTGCCTTCCCTTCCCACATGCAGGATGCTGTGGTTTCCAAGAGTGTGTGTGTGTGTGTGTGTGTGTGTGTGTGTGGATACTGTGGTTTCCAGGAGTTAATTTGTGTGACAGCACTACAGCAGAAGAGATCTCCTACAGGATACACGCAGCATGTTGCACATGCGGTGAGGCTGAAGCTACCTGTTTAGCAGTGAGAGGCTCAACTTCTCATATAAAAAAAAAAACAACTTTTGGGTGCGCGTAAAAAGTCTTCAAACGTAGGATGAAAAAAACCGCACTCGCATGCTAAGTCTCATTATTTATTTCTTTACCACCATGTCCACAAGCAGACGCGTTTCAGCCCTTAGGCCTTCATCAGTGCGTAGTCTGAAGCTACCTGCCCACACCTCCGTGTGTACATACGGGGCTGAGAGGATGTGGGAGAGAGAGGTGGGATTTAACATCATTCCTGCCTCACTTCCTTCACGCCAACAGACACATGCACCCTGGGCTTTACTTGAGTTTTCAGTACGCACTGTGTCAGGGTAGAGCTGTTTTGTTGTACACAATAATTAAAACATTTTTACCACCTCACCATCACCCCCCCCCCCCCCACTCGCATCATTTAACATCATGTTCTGGAACTATTGTATCCAGACTTGCAATGCATTAGATTTAACAGTCCCACTCTTGTCCACAATAATAGTCAATAATATGCAATCCTAATGGGGCCCATCAACTCTGGATAATCGGATAAGATAATTGGGCATCCAATTAGCTTCCAAATATGCAATTAAACAATATTTTTGGGATGAATTTTAAAATGAGAGCCATCAGCACTTGGCACATAGTGTCAGAAAGTGCCTCTAATTTCATAAATGCGAGGCGTTTAATTAGGCTATCTGCTGCATCTTATTTTGACGGGAATCAGGGCGTCGTAAATGGGTCTTCTCGGGAAGATGGACGAATTGGCTTAATTACACTCGACGCTTGTGTAGTGAAATCTTTGCAGCGCCTTTAAAAGAAAAGTGAAGGATCTGAATAATATTTGTGGAAACTGACCTCGGCTGAATATACTAGGCAGTTTTTAGCCACATAAGCCTAAAGTAAGGATTATTACGTTTACTCAGGGAAATTAAGAGTAAAATAATAATAATAATAATAATAACAATGATAACAACTGTAAAATTATTTACCATTAAGGGCACATGAAAGGGCAACATATTGAAGTAGGGATGGGAGTTGAAAGCCACTGAACTTGTATGGATGAAACAGCAGAAAACAGGTACGAGACAGATATTAATGGAATCCTATAGAACACATTGGCATTTACCACCCACAGAATTAGAAACACAGGAATAGACATCCCCACTCCTACCAGAGCCATGTTCTGTCTTCAACCTGGAACAACAGTTAATTAATCATCTAGGCATCAGGAGGGGCGAGCCGTAACATATTATTTTCACTCTCTTTCGCCCGCTTCAGCATTTCTTTTTTAATAGACTGTACTTGTAGGAATAGTTTTACAATGCACAATATCTTTCATTCCTACCCAAGTAGTTATGATTCACAATACACATATAATTTATTATATTTGGCTATACACAACTTGCTACCTTTATGTAATGTTCATTCTCAGACTCAGAGCTTTTAGCCTGTAACGCCAACGTCTTTGGCTACAGAAACATATAATCAAAGACACTACACACTGACATCTGGTTCAAGCATCAGCTATACTGAACCAAGGCACCTAAAAGGGTTCATCTATGGAGGTCGATCACAAAAGAGTTTTTGGACGGAAATTGTTGGGAAAATGGGCTGTCAGTGCTGGGCTCCTGCACAGCACTTTCCAGAGGTATGGAAGAGCTGCACATTTCTTTGTTTTATTTGGTAGCCTATCAAACCACTGTGGGGAGAGCTTATGAGAAGGCAGAGTCACACAGGCTAATGTGTACGGATATTCAAGGCATTACAACTGTAATACAGTTTTTTTTAACTACTTACACACATTTTCAAAACTCTATGTGCTTTTCTCAAAACTTTACACACAAATTCAACTATTGCTCACACAAAATGCAATGATTGGTTGTGTTTAAAAAAGGAAATCATGTTACTTCCTGTTGGATTTCTGTGTGTTAGGTAGAGATTTGTGTGTATTGATTTTCAAAACGTAAATAGCTAAATTGAAAACTGTGTCCAGGCTAAGAATTTGTGTATGGTTTTGCTGATTTGATGTGTAGTGATTTGATGTGTAGTGATGTGAGTGAAAGGTGTTAGAAATTGTGTGGAAAAACTATTAAAGGAATGTTAGGGACATTAGAAACCTAAGCATATGTATAAACGCACACATACACGCACACACACACACACACACACACACACACACATGTGTGTGTCCTCACTGCGCACTCATTGTATGTGTGTGTGTGCAGGTGTGTGTGTGTGTGTATGTTTGTGTGTGTGTGTGTGTGTGTGTGTGTGTGTGTGTGTGTGTGCTCACTGCGCACTCACTGTGTGTGTGTGTGTGTGTGTGTGCGTGTGTGTGCGCACTGCACACTCACTGTGTGTGTGTGTGTGTGTGTGTGCTCACTGCGCACTCACTGTGTGTGTGTGTGTGTATGTGTGTGCTCACTGCGCACTCACTGTGTGTGTGTGTGTGTGTGTGTGCACTCACTGTGTACGGTGAGATAGGCCTTGGCAGTCTTCACAGGCATAGTGAAGAGGGAGCATGTGTACTCGCCCTCGTCATGCAGGGACACCTCACTGATGCTGATGGTCAGCTCCTGCCACGAGGCTTGCACCAGGTTGATCCGACTGTCTCGCAGAGCTGGGAGAGGGATGGAGAGAGAGACAGAGAGAGGGAGAGGGAGAGGGAAAAAGAGAGAGAGAGAGGGAGAGGGATGGAGAGAGAGACAGAGAGAGGGAGAAATAGAGAGAGGGGGAGAGAAAGAGAGAGGGAGAGGGAGAGACAGAGAGAGGGAAAAAGAGAGAGAGAGGGAGAGAGAGGGAGACAGAGAGAGGGTGAGAGACATAGCAGGAGAGAGAAAGAGAAAGAGAGAAAGAAGGATTGCATTTCTTATTAGTCTGGATTTTATGAAAGAGATCCTCTGCAAATTTTCCTCAAGAAAATTAAAAGTTAGGTGTGATAGTTTATTTTAAGTGACTGTAAATAGAAACATCAACAACATTTACATTTCTCCAATCGGATTTCTGAGTGCAGAGCCAAATTATAGTAGAAGCCCATGGACTAAGCAGCAAGGACAATAATGTGCAATGTTTAACATCTTGACACAGAAGATAACAAGACTTACACCCATGTTTACAAGGCATTTTATCTTTCACTCCTAAATCACACTGAGAGTCTGTTACCGAACATTTTTTTCTTAGTTTCCGTCACAAAGTTTGTGAGACAAACTACTACCAAGAAGCAGCAAAACTCCTGAGCTGATAGAAACAGACTGTTGCTACAGCAGGTGTCAAGTCTCATCGACTGGGCATGAGGGATGGCTCTTTGACACTGAGAACGGCAGAACTTGTGGCAAATGATATACTGTACCTGCACTAAAAACAGATTCTTTTAATTGCAGCTATTTGATGATATCATTGTGTAGACAGCAGTTTTGTTTTTCTTTAAAAATGCAATCAAACTTCACATTCAACTCCAGTTCAGTGCTAAATGGGTTGTTTCTGTTGACTGGTGACTTCACTTCATCCATCCCAACCTCCATAATTATCCCCTTGTGAATGAGACAGTATCTTTTTACAATAATTATGGTTTTACATTCCATTCTGCCAGACATCCATTTTGCATTCGTCTAAGAGTTGGTTTTGTATGCACAGTCGGAAGCACTAGGCAACACGGCTTAGGTCTCCCATATTCAGACTGTGCTTTTAACACTGGGGGGATTTGCACATTATTCTTAGTCAAAACTAATTAGGTGTCCCAAACTTTGGATTGACGTGACGATTTTTTTTTTTTTTCGCAATTTCTCCCTAAACTGCAAATTTGCAGCTATTTTCTGCCTTAAGATGCTTTGTAAATACAGGCTTTAGTACATTTGGAGAAGGCAGAGGAACAATTCCATTTGATGCTGCGTTGTTCGTCAAGCGTAATTCTGTTTGATTTGGCAAAGGAATACTGGCAAACGTTTGCTGCTATTTAAATCGGCACTAAAAGTAACAGCATCTAGAGTTCGCCATTTCCTGTCTTTCTCACATTTATCCCTCTCTCCCTCTCTCTCTCTCTCCCTCTCTCTCTCTGTCTCTCTCCCTCTCTCTCTCTCTCTCTCTGTCTCTGTCTCTCTCTCTCCCTCTCTCTCTCTCTCTCTCTCTCTCTCTCTGTCTCTCTCTCTCTCTCCCTCTCTCCCTCTCTCTCTCTCCGCGTGTGTGTGAGCATTACAGTATGGAGCATCCAAACTATTCTGTTCCTGCTGTTGCACTAATGATAGCCATTACACTGGCCATGTTTTTTGCAATACTTTGGCACAGAGCTCTGATACTTGCACAATGTACTGTTAACTGGATGTGTATGCGCGCACGCTCTCACACACACACACACCCACCCACACCAACACCCACTCCCACACACACTGACTGCCCCCCCCCCCCCCCCCACCCGCCCACACTAACACCCACTCCCACACACACACACACACACACACACACACGCACACACCCACACACGCACACACGCACACACACACACACACACAAATACACACACCTCTAGAGAGACGAATGAATGATTTGCTCTGGTCTCTGCTATCTGGCTGCTCTCCCTGTTCTGTGATGGGCAGCCCGGCCCAGGAGACAGAAACCCACACCCACCCACACACACACACTCACACACGCACACGCACACACACACACACACACTCACACACACACACACACACACACACTCTGTGATGGGCAGGCTTGCCCAGGAGAGATCTGTCTAATTGGTCGTAATCATCAGCCTGTGCCAGCCCATACTCTTTCTCTCTCTTACACACACACACACACACACACATACATACACACACACACACACACACACACACACACACAGATGTGGTACAACACACACAGATGTGGTACACACACAAACACACACAGATGTGGTACGCACACACACACTCACTCGCACTAACACACACACATCAATTCACCCATATACACAGCCACACTCTCACACACACACACACACACACAAACTCATACACATGTGCACCCACAGACACACTCATACATGCACACACATAGACACACACACACACACACCGAGTAAAAGCTTACACCGCAGCAGGAGGATCCGCTGCCTCTTATCTCTTCTCCGCTTCAACCTCAGCTGGGTCCTCCTCTGCCATGACTTAGCCCCTCTACCAGTCATTACCTATCCGCAGAGTAAGAGGATAGCACACTTAAGCCCCGTTTCCACCAAGCAGTACAGTACAGTTCGGTTCGCAATTGTTTGTGTCTCCATGGTAAGAATTTTTGAAGCATACCTAAATAACCGTACCTTGTGTTGGGGTACCAGTTTGTGGTACGGTTTAGAGACACGCCCGTTGCTGTGATGACTCTACTCTACCTTTGGCAATGGAAACACAATCCGTACCGAACCGCACAAAAACATTCTGTTTGGTGGTACTGTACTGCTTGGTGGAAACAAAACTTAAGGTGCAGGGAGATAGCACACTTAAGCCCTCTACCAGTCACTACATATCTAAAGTGCAGGGAGATCGCACACTTAGCCTCTCTACCAGTCATTACCCATCCTCAGAGCAGCAGGATAGCACACATAACTTAGCTAGCATTCCACAGGAGCAACCTCAGCAGCAATGAGTGATGATACTACTGACATCTCTGTCTTTGAGACATAGCACACACACACACACACACACACACACACACACACACACACACACACACACACACACACACAATGAAACATGCACATACACAATGACACATACACATGCAAACATCACTCAAGGGAAACCACTTCACACAAGATGTTGCTGTTGTTTATCACGTGTTCTGTCTGAAGTCACATGTGAAGCACATCCCATCAGCAGTACGTACAGTACATCAGAGGGGGCCTGTGGTGTTGGGCACTGTCATTATATGCACACACACACGCACACACACACACACACACGCACACACACACACACACACGCACACACACACACACACACACACACACACACACACCCACATTGGCAGCCGTTGAATTATGTGGCCCATAACACTCCAGTGTCAGCCGAGCCTGTTCCCCTACATTTTACTTCAGCGGCAGCAGAAGCTTTGCATATGGGGATAATGATAATGATGGTAATTCTGATGATGATGATGATGATGATGATGATGATGGCGGTGACGAAGAGAATAATAATGGCTATTTTGTTTGGAAGTGGAATGCCATCACCCCTCCACACACACACTGATTTCAATTACAAATGATGCTGATTAGCATTGTGCTATTTTGTTTTCACTGAGTTTTTAAAATGTTTACCTATTACAGTACATCAGTACTACAGTCATTGCTGGCAGGAAAAAACTTTTCACTTAGCGGAGGGAACTTTTTTTCATTTATAGAAAGAGAGTCAGTCAGCCTGAAAACCTGTAAAAGCTCAACACCCAACCTCTCTTTTGCACAGTGTGTCTGCTAAAACATCTCTAATCACTCACTGCTGAGTGAAATAGCATTCTTAGCATTCTTAACAATAGAATCTACATACCAAAACATAGTCACATGGAACGACAAGACATCTATTTTGCATTTGTTTAAAAGCTAGTGTTGGAGAGTAAGGGGTACAATGAGGACAGCATGAAAAAGTAAAAAGATAAAACATCCACATGTGCAATTCCCCATGTAGCCACAACAGATAAATCCCAGCACCTGCACAGACAATTCTATAGTGTTATATCAACTCTGAGAGAGTCAGTTTTAACACTATGCCAGTGTTTATTTTGTCACAATCTTTGTAGTGTTCATTTAACACTCCTTCCTTACACATTTGACTCCTTTACAGTTAAAAAGCATTGTAAATCCAACTTTTAACACTTTTGCTGAACACTGGAAAATGAACTCTGAGGACATGGCAGTGCTGGACCACACACAAACACACACAATAGGGGTGGAAATTAACTTTGAATTGTTAACTCTTACCAGCCACTGAGAAATGAATAATAAATTCATCAGCCACTCAATAGTATATTATTATTTTGTGTCCAAAATTTACCACTTACCACTTTCATGTTGTACCAGCATTTTTGCTGGTGGCTGGTGCAAATTTCCATCCCTAACATACACACACACACACACACACACACACACACTGCTCTACTCCATCTATTCTGAGGGATATCTCTCTGGATGTGGGATATCACTGTCTTCCCTCCCCTTTCCTAAGAGCATATCTGTCCAGACACACACGCTGATTCGGATCTTACAGTGAACACCCACGGTCACCTATCTAGCACGGCTCCAAAGAGAGCAGATCTCCACCAGACAAACACAACAACAAATACACTGTTGCTGACTCTGTGCAAACTCTGGGTGCCGGACAGAAGAAAGGCAGATAAACAAAAAGGATAAAAGAAGACAGCACACCGGAGGATGCACCAGAGAATGCTCCCAAAACAGCTCATATGAACTGAAACATCAACAATATGCTTTTCCAACATTGATTAAAAACATACTGTATGTCTTTAATATATACAGTGTGTGTAAATAAATATTAGATATCTAACAGTACCATGTAGCCTATGTATCCTCTACCTGTGCACTAACAGTAGCAAAGGTAGTTTTATTCATCAGCTTATCTACTGGGCTAAGAAGTTGGGCTAATGAGAGAATGGCTGAAAGAAATTCTCTGTACAGTACGTTATGGACCTTTTCTCTCTGAAGCCCAGTTACCCACCCACCTCTTATTCTAAGTTCCTAAATTACATCTCTAACTAACCACATTCACAAGAGCTCGCCACCAGAAAAAGACTCAAGGAAGGAGGTGGGAGGAGGTGTTGGTAATGACTTCATTCTGAGCAGCGGGACAGAGGGGATGCAAGGCAGTGTTGTTTTGTCGCTTCTGTCGCTGTGTGTGTGTGTGTGTGTGTGTGTGTGTGTGTGTGCATGTGCATGCATGTGTGTGTGTGAGTGTGTGTGTGCGTCCGTGTGTGTGTGCGTCCGTGTGTGTGTGTGTGTGTATGTGTGTGTGTGTGCCACAGTGCCTGTGTTGCAGCGGAGATACAAGCTGAAGCCGAGGGTGTCTTTGGTGAAGACTATCGGCGGGAGGGAAAGTGGCTGGTGTGTGTGTGTGTGTGTGTGTGTGTGTATGTGTGTGTGTGTGTGTGTCTTTGGTGAAGACTATCGGCGGGAGGGAAAGTGGCTGGTGTGTGTGTGTGTGTGTGTGTGTGTGTATGTGTGTGTGTGTGTGTGTGTGTCTTTGGTGAAGACTATCGGCAGGAAAGTGGCTGGTGTGTGTGTGTGTGTGTGTGTGTGTGTGTGTGTGTGTGTCTTTGGTGAAGACTATCGGCGGGAAAGTGGCTGGTGTGTGTGTGTGTGTGTGTCTTTGGTGAAGACTATCGGCGGGAAAGTGGCTGGTGTGTGTGTGTGTGTGTGTCTTTGGTGAAGACTATCGGCGGGAAAGTGTCTGGTGTGTGTGTGTGTGTGTGTCTTTGGTGAAGACTATCGGAGGGAAAGTGGCTGGTAATTAGCCCTTCTCTCGGGCACACCTGACCTTTACTCACACAGCCCACTCTTAGCCCTCCGCTCCGCACGCATACACACACACACACACACACACACACACGCCCACTCTTAGCCCTCCGCTCCGCGCGCATACACACACACACACACACACACACGCCCACTCTTAGCCCTCCGCTCCGCGCGCATACACACACACACACACACACACACACACAGCCCACTCTTAGCCCTCCGCTCCGCACACACACACACACACACACACACACACACACACACACGCCCACTCTTAGCCCTCTGCTCTGAGGAGGGGGAAACACTAGCCTACTCTTTTCACTGGGTCCTTTAATGAAATGACAAAATGCACACACACACACACACACACACACACACACACACACACACACACACACACACACACACACACACACACACACACACACACACACAATCTCCAGGAAATCTCCAGATTTTGAATGCATGAAAGGTTATGGCTATAGCCTCATAGGCTATCAGATCAGTGTTCCAAAACACACACACACACACACACACACACACACACACACACACACACACACATTCAAACCATATTCCCTCTTGTTAACACACATGCAGACACAGTGACACACACACACGCACTGACAAAGGACACACACACAGTGTCAAAAGACACACACACAGTGAGAATGCACACACAAGCACGTGCACACACACACACACACACACACACACAGTGAGAAAGGGGGGGTGGGGTGGGGTGGGGTGGGGGGGTGCTGGGCTCGGGAGGGTCTTGCTCTTAGCTGCTCTCACCTCAAACATGTGTGTCAAATAACCTTTCTGTCTTCTGTCCTTTGTGTATGTTTTTTTTTTTTTGGTGTGGTGTGGATGTTGTCATTTTATAGTGTCCCAGATGTTTCTTCTGTCCTGTTTTTTTGTCATCTCCTAATGTTATTATTTTATTAGTATTGGCTTTTAGGAACCACTCGGAAATCATGGTTACAAAACATCTGGCCAAAAGGACTACAGTTGAAACTGAGCAAATATAATTTACAAGTTTGATTTGATTTGATTTTATAACTAAATTCTATTTTAAAAATGCTTATAACTTAAATGATGCTCATTTATACACAGGATTACCTTTGAAAAAGCTGGTGTTTCAATGCAACTACAAATAGGGGGAGTATTTTGTGACTCTGCCCATTTATACTGTGGACTCCTCAAATGAGGTTGTCGCTTTGTCACTCTCCGCTATCTGTGTGACGTCAAGGTCACTAGTATACCTCACCCATACCGCTGTTTTGTTTAATTTGTTTGCCCTTATTCTTTATTTAGTTGCCAATATGTCACTCATTGATCCTGAGGTCATGAATTGACTTTATCATTTGTATTATTTACAGTTTTAATTATGTTTATTTAGTCTTGACACCATTAACAATGTCTTTTTTACAATGTAATTTTGTTTTGCTATTTACAATAAGTTACCAAACTATTTTGGTGCCTTTTGAGTTAGCAAAGCTTTCTGCCATCAAAATTTGAAGAGGCCTCTGAAGGAAACTCCCCATCTCCAGGAAACTCCAGATTATGAATGCATCAAAGGTTACACACACACACACACACACACACACACACACACACACACACACACACACACACACACACACACTGAAGAGGCCATCTCCAGGAAACTCCAGATTATGAATGCATCAAAGGGTATGGCCATGGCCACATTGGCTATTAGAGCAGTCTTCCAAAACAGCAGCTTGAAATGAGCTGGCAAATTGATGTGTTTGAATTATACATCTCCTTCGGGGAAAAAACATATTCAGCTGTGTGTAATAAGGCAGGAAATGGCATTGATCTCTGGTCTTAGTGATCATGCCCTTACACACTGCATGTGTGTGTGTGTGTGTGTGTGTGTGTGTGTGTGTGTGTGTGTGTGTGTGTGTGTGTGTGTGTAGTTCCATATGCAGACCCCATAGGGCTCCGAGTCCTGAATGTTGTGCAGCCACAGTGATCATGTGACGTCTCTACCCTCTAGTTCAGTGGTTCTTAATCTGGGTTCGATCGAACCCTAGGGGTTCGGTGAGTCGGTCTCAGGGGTTCGGTGGAGACTCGGTGGAACCGTTAATGCACGGTTCATTTTGTGCACCAGTAAAAAAATCATATGAAACTGGTGGGGTTCGGTACCTCCAACAAGGTTAAGAACCACTGCTCTAGGAATTGTAGGTCATTACATGGCTAATCACTAGATCTCTTCAGAAAGGAAACACAGTTCTATCCACAGGAGGAAGGAAGCCACTTCTGATCCATCTGACTGGAATTAACATGTTATAATATACTATGTTATTACCATATATTGCACCTTATTTATAATAGAATGACATGAGTGCACAATATCAGTCAACTTCTCATCTACAGACACACACACACACACACACACACACACACACACACACACACACACACACACACACACACACACGGGCTACTTTTACAAATTCATGTCTTTTTTTAGTTTTGAGAAGTTACACTCAAACTATAAACAAGGAAAAACATAATATCAAGAGAATAATATCAAGTATGAAAGTAGCAGACGTTGATGGTCTACATGTTTAATGTACCAATACAACTGATAATAAATTGATATAATTTAACAATATAATTTTATATTAAAAGTATTTTATATAAAAAAAACAATGTTGTACATGTGAGACTGGGGTGGAAAGAGTGTACCAAGTGAATGCTCCCTCTAACCTTTGCAATTAATTTTGCAATATCGTGCTCTGTTGAGCATTTTTAATGAGTGCATAACACAGGCACTTGTGTGCCTAATGGCATTTTGCTTTTAAAGAAGCTAATTAAAGTACAAGTTTACATAATGACCTAAACAATCTCAGGTGAGAGGCAGATGTTCTCAATTAAAACATGACATTAGCATCATGAAGGACGCTAAACAACACACAAGGCAAACATACATAGCGACCCAAGCAAATCAGCTAATTGAATAGAATTTATAGAATAAAACAAATCGAATCTATGCTGAAATTAAGATACTAGAAAACAGGCATGTAACTCAATCAAGCATTAGGATTGCCCATCTTCTAAAGAATCGCTTTACACAAGGCAGAATCATGATGAGGAATCTCTAATGAATATCATCATGTCAAGCATGTCAAATTTCACTTCTGAACTCTCTCCATAATCTTAGCTTCCCACAGCAGTTGTCTCCACAAATTCTATACTCTTTTCCCCAAAAAACATTCTCCTTTGTATATAAGATGACAATTCACTCGTTCTATATCAGTCGAAGAACTTCAGCATTACCAAGGGGAACCATTGAATGGCATAGCCAGGGAAGTCTGGGCATGAGCTCAACCGAGGTGCAGTGGTGGGAGGGGTCTCGCCGCCCACAGTCCCAGCAGCATCTGCTCATCCTGGTGGAATATCTGCTTTTGAAAACTTGGATGTTTTTAAAGGGGAACTTCCATCGTTATTTTTATTCATATTTCTGTGTCGCCACTGTGGTTGAATGCATTTTGCGCCATTTCTGTGAAAAATTATGTCCTAGATCTCTTGTTTGACGCTGTTTCCTGTAAGCTATAACAGGTCTAGTGGTTGAAGGACTGGTTTTTCCGGTGTCCCTCGTGAATATCCATGACGTGTCAATAAGGCACCTCTGATTGGGCAAATTCGCTGTCTTTCGCTCACCTAGTTTCTGTCCACCAATCCTTTGGGATGTGGGCTTGCCATACATGGCTCTGGGTGGGGCTTACGACCTAGTGACGTAGATAGGTTTAGCATGCTCTGATCTGCTCGTTTTGGTTAGCTCGACCCTTCAATGACCAGTAAAACCATGAGGGTCGAATTTCACGTCTTGGAATGCTGCATGCATATACTGCTTGTTGTGACCCACCACATTGTAAATAGAGCTACTCAAAGTGGTTTTTAGTGGAAGGACCCCTTTAAGAGTGGATGAGCTTGTTTTCCAAAATCGCTTCTTCATAGTGCCTTGTCACAAGTCACTGAAGAATGAACCTGCTGATGGACGTGCCGGCTTATAGAGCTGTGATGTGCACCCAATGGCCTTACAAGGACCTGATTGAAAGCTCCTTAATGGCGATCAGATGATCAGGGAATGGTTCCCATTTGTTAACGCCTCGTCACATGTTCTTCTTTAGAGAACCGGGTTACATACATAACCTGTTCGATTTCTGACACCATTGCACATTAAATTGATAGGGCATTAAATTGATAGGGCGAGTCTGTATGTTTTTGGTCATTTCTAGTCTGGTCTTGATCTCCTAATACAAAACACCATTTCCAACACACAATAACACCACTGCTGAATGCTCTCGTCCTGCTGGTATTAGAACATACTCACTGTGGCAGTGTTCACCAGAGACTGGGTCCTTATGGATATCCTGCCATAGGACTCCAAAACAATGCCAGACACTCAAGCAGCCTTTGTTTACCATTATAAACAGCTCATTATAAAAATCTAATCTATTACAAAAATAAAATACATCCTTGCCCAAATCCCCCGTTGTTCAACAACCTGTGTGTGCTGCGACATAGAAAATGGCAAGGAATCTTCCAACCTGGGAACTGTAGGAGGTGAAAAAAGGAAAACAATTAAGATGGACTGGAGCCAAGCTGAACACAACCCTGGCAGAATCCATTTCCAAGCTAATGTATTTTCTTTCTTTTTTTCCCTTGTGTGTATGCTTAATGCACGGTCCCCGGATTTCACGTGTGTGTGCGTGTGTGTGTGTGTGTGTGTGTGTGTGTGTGTGTGTGTGTGTGTGTGTGTGTGTGTGTGTGTGTGTGTGTGTATTGGTGGGTGGGGGTTATATAATACAACCTCCTGCCAAATGTGTACATGATTAGACTCCAAACTAATGAGGAAACGGACCCGTCATGCATTGTGAGATGCAGCAGCAGTCTTGGCACATCACGGCCCAGGCCTGCACCCCAGATGCACTGCCACACACACAGACACACACACACACACACACACACACACACACACACACACACACACACACACACACATACACACACAATATTACTCACCCCCCCCCTATCTTTCTCACACACACACAAACACACACACACACACACACACACACACACACACACACACACACAATATTACTCACCCCCCCCTATCTTTCTCACACACACACAAACACACACACACACACACACACACACACACACATTAGCCCCTCAGTTTTGCCTCCAGCTGCCAGGATCGTCTGTGGAGCCGTGGAGAGCAGTGAGCAGGGAGATGGCCCCACTTTGAATAGGTGGCCCAGGTGGAGCTCCATTTGAATAGGTGGCCCAGGTGGAGCCCCATTTGAATAGGTGGCCCAGGTGGAGCCCCATTTGAATGCGTCCTGCTAATGATAACAGCCACCTCCGGGCCACTCAGAGAGGTGCTGAGGCAAGGCAAGGCAAGGCAAGGCAAGGCTGCACAACGCCTCACTCACAAGGCTGTTTCGAGAGGAGTATGATAACAGCCAGGCTGAATAGGAACAACAGGAAAGGAACTGGCCAGGTTTGATGAACCAACAGCAAGCAACAGCAATTTTGCCTGAGAAAACAAGTGTGGCAGTTTGTGCGAATCATTATGGACCTTTATGTTCATCCGAGTTTGTGTAAAGCCGGGAAACCACTGTGGTACAGTTTTAGCATATGTATTTGTTCACAATACAGCAGTGTAAAGCCAAACAGCACGATTTACGTGCTCACACTGTACATTACTGAAATTCAGCCTTAACATCTAACTGAACTTGTACACGCTGTACTCAGCTCACCCAGGGTAGCGAACCCATGACTGTCACTACTACCGGGTTTGCAAACCCATGACTATGTAAGCACTACCAGCTCTCCTACGGGGGTGTGCGCTTGTATTCATGTCTCAGGAGGCCCTGATCAAATATCCACCAAGTATCCATTCACACACAAGCCGAGAGCCGCACAGTGGGCACCAGGGGCGAATCTAGGCTATTTTTAGGGGTGCCAAGGCACCCCCGTGAAACTGCTCGGCACCCCCTGTCAAAGTGAATACACCTCCAACATTTATAAATGTACTAGTTCGCCTCATTTAGTGAGAAGTATTGCGTGTCTAAGCACTGGGGGCCGGGCACCCCTAAAGACAAGATGCTAAAATCGCCCCTGGTGGGCACACTGTGGTATGGGTGATCTGCAGCACAATAACTACGTTTTCATGAACAGTTTTGGCATTGTAGTGCCTCCAAATTGTACCTGCTACTGGCTAGCTTGCTATGAAGCTACTACTGTAATGGCCGAATGTTAGGCACTGACTCTGATAGTTTAGGACTTAAGATTTTTGTCACTTTCCTGTCTGTCTTTCTGAGCGTCTGTCTTTCATATGTTATTTTGTGGTTCTGTCTCTCTGTCTGTATGCATAATCACCTGGTGGTGTGTGGATGTCATTGGTAGAGAATGATTGTGTAGAGTTGTGTGTCTGTGCATCAAACAAAAGCCATGTGCATACACACAGACCGATACACATGCAGACACAAAAATACACACACACACACACACACACACGCACACACATACACACAAGCAATCAAAGCTTACAAACTAAACTAAAGCTATATGTATTTTTCCAGATAGGAATCCCTATCAGGAGAGATCTGAAATACAACACACACACACACACACACACACACACACACACACACACACACACCAACTTGACATGCAAAGCGAGCAAGTCAAGTTCAAAGACTTCATAACATCGTTCTTCAACACTTGATAAAAACACAAACAAACAAGAAGCAGCATGAAAGAGCCCAAAGATGTGGATAAAGATAAGAGAAGCCGTACTCCACACAGCCCTCCTCCATACAGAGTTACCGTTCAGCCTCTCAGCCCACAAGAGCGTAACGCCAACGTAAAGCCATTTCCTGCAGCATGCTCTGTAATGATAATGAAATAATCAATGCCAGACAGGTGGAAAGAAAAACAGTTCGAGAAAAAAGTGGCACTGACAACTGACAATTGCTCAAACAACACACTTTGTAAAAGTGACTGTTTCGTTTCGCACAAAATGCAACTGGGATAACACAAAGCTATTGTGTTTCCTGGGGAGGTAGCTATAAGAGGAACGGCTAAATAGATCCAGCGCATCTGACGCCTTCGCCCCTTTCACAAAGCATCAGAATGGTGCGAGCGCTGAAGAGCCAACGGAATGCGAGCGTCTCATCTGGCAGCCGCGCAAACGAGCCACAACAGATGTGGAGGGGGGGGGGGGGGGGGGAGAGGGAGGAAGAGAGAGAATATAATAGCAAGATGGCCCACTCGGTCGTGCTGTTTTTTTTTCTGACTCAGTGGAAAACTAGCAGAGGCCCACCATCAGTGATTATCTAGCCTTTTCCCTGCATTTGTTATGAACAAGTGGTGGTAAATCAATGCAGGCAGCAGGGCTGCCACCCAGGGTTGGCTGTTTTTAAACATGGTGCTCAGTATTCTCCACTCAGCACTAACTGAATATAATCACAATATTTCATCGACTAAGTACCGGTCGTTCTAACCCTTAAGCCAGTGCCTTCAGACTGGTGAGGTGGTACTGCACAAAAGATGAAACTGTACTGTAATGAATACCAGTGTCCATAGAGTGGAATTTTAGAATCTTTAGAACACTGATCTAGAACTTATTTTTTAAATGTTCAAAACTCTTCTGCTTAAAGGAGCTCACACACTTCCTAGAAAATGTCCAACAAACCTTGAAGTAGTCAGCAATTAGCAGCAGAGATGGCGATGGCCAATTCATCAGTTATCCATCAGTTATTTCTCTGACAGGAGCAGATATAACTCTTGACAGTCTTGACAATGTACCGTCTCTGCTCTGTGGAGGGATGACTTAATGCTGTTCCTTTTAGCGACAGCCTTTTAGCAACAGCCTTTTAGTGACCGGCTTGTTGCCTTAAAAAACACTTTAATTTTTTTTTCAACTGTCTAATTAGTCTCTCATATTATCAGTTTATTGTACAACACCTTCTTTATTGTTATTGGTGCTGGTAGTTCTACCTTTATTATTTTAATTTATTTTTTTTGTGTTAAAAACATCTGGTAAATACCAAGTCATAACCATCGACAATTACCAGTGTGTTGTGAACTACTGTTTGGCTGTACACAGCATAAACTTCTTTACTGTGCCGTGGGATTCCTTCTTTGAAATTCCCTAAACATTCATAACCCTATTTTACTCTGTGAAAAGCCCCATTTGGACAAGATTAGTTCTACATGGTGAGGAAGGGTGAAGAGGCTATTACTAGAGTTTTTGGCGATGTCCCGATGTGCCCTTTCAGCCTACACAACCCCATGTCAGTAAAGATTCCAGTGCCTTTCACCGCCTGTAGAACAGCAGATGTCTGGGTAAATATTCGTCATTCCTCCTGTGGAAAAAAGAAGCTTTTCTTTCAAGTGAGGCACTCAAAGAGGTATTTCATTTCATCACGCATGCTACAAACACCTCGGGGCTGACGGCAAACCTCGAGCATTGCAGGGCACAACAAGCACTCGCATCACATCCAGACGATGATCTAAACGACTCCTTGGAGGAGCGATGCCTCTGGCTGCAGCAGTCTACTTACTCCTGTGACTGCACCATCCTTCCTATAACTGGCACAATGAACATGTACCAAACAAAAGCCATGTGCATACACACAGACCGATACACATGCAGACACAAAAATACACACACACACACACACGCACACACAATCAAATCTTAAAAACTCTAAAGCTGAACTAAAGCTATATGTATTTTTCCAGATAAGAATCCCTATCAGGAGGGATCTGAAATACAACACACACACACACACACACACACACACACACCAACTTGACATGCAAAGCGAGAACAATTTTGAACACCCATCTCTCACCAGTCTGGCAAAGCAAGCTCCCCTAGGGACCATGGGGGGCACTAGTGAAGCTCTCCACAGCGCCCTGACAGATTGCTCTGGTGCTACTGGACTATAACAAAGCTTGCCATGTGTATCTCTGTCCTGTGTTCCTCTGTCCAACTGTGAAGCACATTGAGCTACATCCTTTGTATGAAATGCAGATTATTACTACAAATGCAGATTATTATTATTATTATTATTATTATTATTATTATTGCTATTATGATTATTATGATTATTATTATTATTATTATTATTATTATTATATTAACATTTCATTATTACTGTAAACAGGTTGCGTAATCAGTTGTAGTCCTCCTTCTGCAAGTGTTTTGGCTGTGACTGCAGTGTGTTAATTTAGCAGCCACGCCTACTTGTGCCAAATGCTGAGGTTTCTTAACCTGTGTGAATCAGCCATCACTGTAACACTACAGACCTTCTCCAGTCGTGAAATTGCTTCAGCTCATCTTCACATATCAATCGACTCCAGTCTGAGTGGGGATTTGAATTGGTTTAAATTTTCGCTGTTGGAATGAAACCTTGCCTCTCATACTTCAGTGATTTGCCATTTTTTTTTGCATCCCTTAAAATGCCATCCAGCCTTCTTGCCTTCTGTTTTAACAGGGCAAGCATCTCTCTCTCATAGCATCAGGCAGAGAACAGCAGCTGCTAGGAAATCAGTTTTTTTCCCTCTGTCTTTCTTCCTCTCCTCTCCTCTCCTCTCCTCTCCTCTCCTCTTGTCTCCTCTCCTCTCCTCTCCTCTCCTCGCCTTCTTTCTCTTCATACCAAGTGTTTGTTATGGTGAGTGTTTCTCACAGCTTGATAATAACTGCTCTAAATCTCCCTGTGAATTCTCCCTGGCCAAAGCTGTGAAAATCTTTCTCCCTTACCGCCATCCCTCCCTGCCTCCTATTTTTCATTTTCACTCCTGCGTCGAGCGCCACGGCAACCCAACCCCCCACCCCCGCCCCCCGCTATGCCACACACACCCCCTTACACCCCCACAATCCCCAACACACACACACACACACACTCACTCACAAACATGCACACACACACACACACTCACTCTCTCTCTCTCACACACACACACACACACACACACACACACACAGACACACTCACACACACTCACACACACACACACACACGCACACACACACACACACACACACTCACCACCACACACACACTCACTCACACACACACACAGACACACACACACACACACACACACTCACTCTCTCTCACACACACACACACACACACGCACAGCACCGACCTCCTGCTCTCTCACCAGCGTGGTTAACAACGAGAAATAGAATGAAACCATTTTCACGCCGGTCCCCCGGCACGGCGCCCGTGGCTGCTGACAGATTGCAAACGCCTCTGTGCCGGTGCGCTCGCGGGCGAGGTAGACTCGGCGCCATAAGTGCTGCGGTGAAGCTCTCGCCGAGACGGAGATCCGCAGATGAGGTTTAGACAAGCAGAGGTCGAAGGTCACCCGGCTTGTGGTATCACCTTCTCATGCTTGTTTGCCAGGCAGCGGGTGGTGAGGATGAAGTCAGCAAACAGTGTCAGGTGAGAACACTATGGGAAGGCGGTGTGTGGGGTGGGGGCTGTTGTGGAGTGGAGTGGGGTGGGTTGGGGTTTGGAGGGGATGGGGGATTTGTCTCCTGTGGAATATCCCTAGGCTGCCCAAGATTGTCATAGGTTGAAATACACACATCTCCAAAAAAAACCTTATGGAGTATGGCTAGGAGATATTTGAGAGAGGATGATGATGACGGAGTGAGAAGTTAAGTTTGAGTCATGAAAAATTGTGTTAAATTGCATTGACTTGGCCAAATTATGTTTTAACACTTTGGCAAATTAACATTTGAGAGACCTTCAGGATGTTTATTAGGACAAAAAGGTGATGGTAACTGCTGACATAATTGCAATGATGGCTCAAAGGTGATACAGCTATTAATACCTGAGAAATAATTAACGCTGCTGCATGCATAGCTCAACATTAAGCTGGGCTCTGGTAAAACAAAGACACATAGTAGAGAGCAGTATGAGATTCCCAACTCCCTCACTACACTATATTCTACAGGGCAGTGTCACTGACCTCACGTTCTTTACCCTTAATTAAAAGAAAACACAAACACACAAATCAGCTTAACAACACATTAAGTCCACTCACGGGATAAGATCTTTGTCTCTTTACTGATCGGACGGGTTTTATATTTCGAATCAGATTAGTCGGCCATTTTATTTCCTATCTGTGTTTGCCATCTTGAAGCTTGACGGTCCGAACACAAGGGTGATCCGTTATCATGTCCACGAATCCACAAAGACTCACACCTGTCTGGCAAGCCAGACGTCTGGCTGGGCGGCCACATTTGTCTACGGACGGGCTGCTAATTTAACCAGAAAGGGGGGCCGGCATTAATCATGCAAAACCATCACGCCCATAATAACACTGCTTCTCCGAGTAAGTCACTCTGTGATTTACAACATGCTAACTGGTTCAGAATGCAGGAAAAGTTTCTTGTTCCTGGAAAGGAAAAAAAAAGGAAAAAACTCCTACATAACCTCGTTCATGCAAGTTCTCTGGTAGCATATACACGCATACATTCCCCCGAGAGATTGTGACGGCACCCCTGAGACCGTTGCCTTGTGGATTCCGCCGGCGTATTCGAAACAAGCCAAGCAAATAGAGCAGCTTGCATCAGACAGTGCCTGGCATTTTGGGAGCAAGCTGTCTGGGGCTAAACTTGAGCAGCCACGCAAGAAACAAGCCAGCCAGCCACCCCCCACAGACCACAGCCTTGGCTGCATGTCAGAACAGAGATGGTGCCCCCTGACTCACCTTTCTTGTCCCCGAAGAAGAGGGTCTGCTGTGCCGGGTTTGACCACTGGAGGGAGGTGTTGTCATTGTGATCCACACGGCAGGTCATGCTGGCTGTGCTTCCCTCGGTCACAGTGACGTTCTGGACGATCGGGAACTGCCCTTGGCTCCCTGTGTGCAGAGATAGATGGGAGAGGGAGAGAGTGAGAGGGAGAGAGGGAGAAGGAGAGCGAAAAACAGGGGGAGAGGCAGAAAGAGATTGGGGGGAGAGAGAGAAAGAGGGAGAAAAGAGGAGAGAGAGAGGGAGAGAGAGAGAGAGAAAGATAGAGAGACGAAGGGAGAGAGAGAGAGAGAGAAAAGAGGAGAGAGACAACGAGAGAGAGACAGAGGGAGAGAGAGAGAGAGAGAGAGAGATAGAGAGATGCAGGGAGAGAGAGAAAAAGAGATGGAGGGAGAGGGAGAGAGAAAGAGAGAAAGAGACAGAGAGCAGAGGGTCAGCTCAGGGATGCGGATAAATAATAGAAAGACTCGGGAGTCAGAGACAATGGGGACACGGAGCACTCGGAGCATCGACTTCACGGGCCGCGAGGGGGAATGAGAAACACACATCCGTCCTTTCCACACTGTCAGCTCTGATTAAAGGGGAACAGCAGTGATCACATGGGAAGGCTCTCCAGGATTTGGACCTATGCATTTAGCTGACGTATGACGTATGACCCCCAGTTTACAGCCTACTATTTATACGGTGTGTGCATGCAACTGGAAAGAACGGACAGAAATGCATAGCCTACAAAACAGCTTAGCTGTCTGTGCATCATTTTTTAAACACATAAACAACTTTAAACAACCCAGCAGTACTTACATATTAGCATATAACACGCCCAGGTGTGTTACATATTATGTGATGAGTTATGTTACAAGTTAGATACAAGGTATGTAATTACTAAGCGCCTAAAGCCAAATGCTGTTGTTGCAGTACAGTATAGAAAAGACAAAGTAACAAACAAGAACATGGGAGCTGTCATTAGGTCATCAGCCCGTATGGATAACAAAACAGATTAGATGGTTACAAAGAGTTAAATTGACAATTCAGAAAAATGACTTATTGGTTGGGTTAGCCTGCATTTTGTCCAGCACACTGAAGATCAACAGAAGTGACAGTTACTCATCTGATATCTGTTTTTCAAAGGAATGAGTCATCCCATTAGGCAGGGTCTAGGAAAGCCACAGGCCACCAGCTATATTTAAACCTGGACCATCTTAATTGGCTGTTTGGGTGAGTGAACACAACCACAGAAGTTTTTCCTTTCTTTCTTGAGTGATAGTTTTCTGTTTTTGTGTACGTGTGTGTGTTGTTGTTGCATAATCACAGGGTTGTGAAACCAATCATCTCCAATCGCATGGCTGCTGTGGGCCCAAGATAAACAGCATGATTCCATTACAAATGCAGACAGTCACCTCAAATCACGGTGCACTTCTTGTTAAATTAAGGAGCGTTGCTGACAAAAAAGAACTGCTATGTGTGGTTTGTATGTGAATATAATTGTGTGTGTGTGTCTGTGTCTGTGTGTCTGCTCACAAGAAGGAATGTGGTTTGTGGGTGTGCATGTGTGTGTGTGTGTGTGTTACTAAATGGCTTGTCAGACATCCACAAACTGGACTTACCCCCACATTTCTGGGACAGAAATAGCAACACCACACACACACACAGACACACGCACACACGCACACACGCACACACGCACACACCTCCCTGTTCGATAACTCAACAGAGCAGGGGATCTCCATAACCTCAGTAGATGGTTGAATAACGGCGTTGCTAAGTGTGAAATTATTCACCCACTGTCACCTCCTATGACACCATAGAGTTAGCCAGCCCAATAATAAATCTCCCTTTTACACCAGCGCCACGCAGTAGATAATGAAACTGTGTGCATAAAATGCCCTCCAGATACTAAATGAATAATACATGTTTATTTACTGTTTGGCAATGATGCATCTCACACCAGAGGTCAACCGCTCGGCTTGCACAACCAGGAGGCAAGACAAATGGCTCGGAGAGCGAAAGGCAAAAGAAAAAAGTAAGGCAAGGAAGACGGAATGGGGGGAAATGAGAAAGAGAGGGAGACAGAGAGGGAGAGAGAGAGGCAGAGAGAGAGAGAGAGGAAAAAAATGTGAAAAAAGGATGAAGATAAAAAGGGGAGAAGAGAGGAGGAGAGAAAGAGAAACAGAGACGAGAGACACAAAGAGGCAGGAGATATGTCGGGGTGCGAGGGAAAGGGAGGAAGAGGTAGGAAAGAAGGGAGATAGAGACAAAGCAGAAATGGAGGATGTATGTGAGAGTGTGAGTGTGTGTGTGTGTGAGAGAGAGAGAGAGAAAGAGAGAGAGAGCGAGAGGGAGGGAAGGAGGAAAAGAGCAACAAAGAAAGAACATGAAACAGAGAAAGAGAGAAAATGAAAGAAAGGTGTGGTCCAAATGCAATTTAGCCGCTGCTCGTGACCAGTATTGATTGCCAGTCTGCCACGAGAGCCGCTTACAGGCGCAGCTGCACGCCTCAGTACGCCACACCGCCAGCCTGATAAACCCTCCCACCAGCAGGGGGCGCATTCTGCCCTGTTTCACGCCTCCAGCAAATGCACCACCCAGCCTGGACACCAGTGCGTACCCAGTAGCGGTTTTAGGCACAGGCGAACCGGGCAGCCGCCCAGGGCGCCATTTCGTGAGGGGCGCCACGAGCGCTTGGGGGAAACACATAAAATAAAATAAAATAAAAAGCTCCGCGTGTCATATCGCTGCAATCGGCACATTGGCGCCCCCCTGGTGAACTGCTGAACTACAGGCGCCCTTCTTGCTGAGAAGGTGCCATGCACAGAAGCAGCGCGTCTCTCTGCCTGGGGGGGGACCGCCACTGTGCGTACCCCAACACAGGGACCCAGCCTGGACACCAGGGCTTACCCCAGCACAGGGACCAGGCCTGGACACGGCAGTGTTTCCCTACACTCTAACAAACGGGGTCAGTACCGGTTCTTCAGAGCGATGCCATACAAGAACCTTTTTCAGAGCTTCAAAAAACCATTGAGGCAACAGTTCTTTAAAGAACCATTTGATGTTGATATGACATAGCATAAGCCCATTATGATCTAAGGCTCTGAGGAACCTAATGTGAAGAACCCTTCACATAATGTAATGGTTCAACACAAGAGCTTTTATTACTTTCCATGGAACCATCCAGAGATGTATAGAACGATTTAAGGACCTTTATTTTTTAGAGTGTAGCGTTCTTTTAGATTATGGCACTGGGGAGGGTGGGAAAGATTTTTTCTTAGGGTTGTCATACTTTAAAGTTTATACATGGTATATAGGTACAGTATGTCACAAAAGTGAGTACACCCCTAACATTTTTGTACTTTTTTTATTATATCTTTCCATGGGAGAAGTCTAAAGATATAATACTTTTCTACAACGTAAAGTAGGCAGTGTACAGCTTATATAACAGTGCAAATTTGCTGTTCTCTCAAAATAACTCAACACACAACCATTGATGTCTAAACCACTGGCAACAAAAGTGAGTACACCCCTACGTGAAAATGTCCAAATTGCTGTAGCCTACTTGGGGTAGCCTATTTAGTTTTTTTTCTGGTTGTATTGCTCTCACACAGCCAACATGAACTCCCCTGCATGGGTTTGGAATGAATATCTGTTTGTCTCTAACTCATGTACAGAAATCCTATTTTAATTATTTGTGGCAAGAGAGTTTTCTAAGTGGTTCATTTATTCCTACAGATAATTAACAACCTAAATATCAAACATTGTAGTTAATGCCAAAGACTGAAGAAAAACATTGGTAAAATATGTTTGACATTGTAATTATTTATAGCAATGTTTTGGTAACTATAGAAGAACTAACTGAATGTTTCTGATAGTCTTTAACTCACTTTAACAGTCAGTCACAGGCAACATCTTTGTCACTTTGTAAATTTACAGCTGCTTTGGGTGTGTGTGTGTGTGTGTGAGAGAGAGAGTGTGTGTGTGTGTGTGTGTGTGTGTGTGTATGTGTGTGTGCGTGTGCATGTGCATATGTGTGTGTGCGCGCATGTGTGTGTGTGAGCAGAGGAGTCTACGACGGCTTGCAGGGCAATGCTGCAAGTTCGAAAACAGCTTCATGTTATATTTTGTTCTGCACCAAAACAGTCCTGCATTAATATATACATATTTTTTAGAGCTCGCTCTTTCACTAACTGGAGTAATTAAAAGTCATACAAACAAAACAGACTGAAACATCGGTATGTGTTGGTATGGAAATATTTTGTCACATTCCATTGCTTTGTTTAACTGATGAGTCAATTTGCAGGTAGGAGCAGGCTTCACTCTGTGTTTCGTGAATTACTTTGAGGGTGCCGGCCCAATGATAACTTCAAATCATAACAAAAGTGGGGGCGCACCTTGCATCAAAAAAGTGTCTTTTTAGCCATTCCCCTTACCTTTTTTAGCACTACAACACTGCGTAAGAGGAAGCTCAGCACACATAAGGGCCATTGCAGTGGGATTCGGGTTGGGTGGCAGCTGGAGAGCATAAGACAAAGCCCCATCACTAAAGGGGAGGCACCCGTTAACCAGCTTTGCTTGCAAGCAAGCAGGAAAGAACCAGTCAATGGATCAGCAGCAGTGACTGGCTACTCAAGCACAGGGAGAGCACTGGATGAACTGGCACTGTGTCAGTGCCAGAGAAGAAGAAGAAGAAAGCAGAGAGT
>CM059272.1:4637043-4662043 GCA_030347295.1 Setipinna tenuifilis
GGAAATACATATTTGGTCAGAACTTTCAGTTTCGACTGAAAATTGACTTTATAACACATCCTTTATCTTGACTAAATCTGTTGTTTCTTTCTATTAGGAAAGTACATAACAGTATCACCACTATTATGCCTGCAACATGTTGGACTGGGTGGTATGATTTTTTTAAAGACATTTTTCTCAGTTCCGATGTCCGCAGAGTTACTGCACTTTGCCTTTGAAGGGCAATATAAATCATGTTGAAAAAAGGATGGTAGTGCCATATATAGACTCAAAAGTTCATATTTGACATTTCACATCGCCAGCTGCATTGACTCCGTGGCCTTACTGTTTCTTTTGCTCCTGATCGAGGGTGCGATTCACTAGACCAGTGGTTCCCAAACCTTTCTGCTGGGGCCCCCCTTATGGACCTAAGAATATTTTTGCGCCCCCCACCCCTCCCCGTCCACCGTCATACACCACGTTTTTTCGTCTATTAATGTTGCCAAAATTTACTTTGAAATTCACAGAAACAGTACAAATACACTCAATAACCATACAAATAAGTGAATACTAACCAATAAAATGGTTATATTATATAAAAGCATTTATTCAAAGTGTCTATGTGCAACAGCACTGTTTTAACCATTTCAATTTCAACCGCCCTTCCCCTCCACGCCCCCCACTTTGGGAACCACTGCACTAGACTAACATGGTGGCATTTTGCTAACATGTACTAGTACTGTCGCCGGGTGAGACCATGCATCCATTGCATACCCTGTCTTTGACACACTTTTGATGCGACTTTTGGGCAACATACTTTTTGTCCACTGTGAAAAGCCTGGCGAGTTCTATTCCCGAGCTCTCCTCTGTGGTGTGGTCATGCATGTTGGCTTGGCAAATCTTGAACTGAACACAGCTTTGCTGCGGTCAACCAACAGAACAGGGATTCTTCTGTAATAGGACTCCTCTGCTCTTAAAGCACAGGGAAGAAAAGGGCAACGGCTTTATCCAAGCAAAAGTAGATTTTTGTAAATAAGGAATGTAGCAATTTTGATATAAAGTCCTTGTATGCGCTCTCTCTCTCTCTGTCTCTCTCTCACACACACACACACTCACACACAAACAAACACACACAAGCAATATCTTCCAAGGAGGACAAGTTTATCTAAAAAAAAAAGACCAAAAAATGTTCTCCCAGCTGCTCTTCTACAAAAATAAATAAAGCTAAACAAAAGCAAGCGCCTCGGCCCTGCTCATTATCGCGGTACACAGACATCCTTCATCAGACACCAGCGCTTACATAACCCATGGACTGGAGTCTGTCGAGCCTCTGGTGTCGAGACTCATGCAAGCGGTGCTCATTAACGTCTATAGGGAACTTCCAGCTGCTTCAGCTGGATGGTAATTTTACATTAACAACACAAGGGAGAGGTGCTGACTGCTGGGTTTAGATCACACTGCCAACAAAAACCAACAAAAAACAATGTATGACTTAGTGAATGTCAACCTTCACATATATTATATTATGAGTGGTGGCTGGCTTTTAGATTAAGACAGCGAGCTTGAAAGCACTCACACCATGTAGTAAAACATTACCTGGTACAGCATAAGACATGGTGGCAACCTGCATAACTACACCTATGGTATGACTCACGACCTGTGCAGCCGCCATGGCCTTTGTAAAAAAACACCCATTTCCCACATATTGTGGTTGTCAGGTAAACATGACTAGCATACGGAAGCAGAGAAGCAGAGAAGCATCTTCAAGTGAGCAACCCCTATAACCTTTCTAAGAACAGCACTACAAGCTGAGCTATAGTGGAGGGTTAGATGCCCAGTAAAAAGTGGGGGGAGGAGAGGATGGAGGATGGAGGAGGAGTGGTTGACCTTCAGCTAGGGCTCTCTAGAAGATGGCTGCCTAGGATGTGACCAGCATCTTTAGATAAGGGGCACCGTGCCCTCAAACGCGCCCGATCGCAGCGATCCCTCACAAGCGAGCCGCCTGTTACCCATCTATAAAAGTGGACATTCAAGGGAAGCCATAAAAAATGAATGTCGTAAAAAATTCATTTCTGACACCCACCCACCCCCAAAGGGAGTCTTTTAGAATGCCTTTGGATGTCCCCAGCTGACAGGAGGGGACACTGCGCTGGACATTTGAGTCTGAACACGAATTTCAACTCAGCAGTTACAAGATGTTTCAGGGAAAATATAAAGGCATGTGAATTTAAGATGGCATTTCATTTAGAATTTTTGAAGAAACATCACATATAATAACTGTTAACTGTAATTAAAATATTACCATAACATCTGTGCTATTTGAGGCTGATGACTTTGAGGTTGTATTTCTGGAGGGCAATATTTTCTGAGTTCTGTCCATACACTCCTGTCTTCAACCATATTCCATTCCAATACATTTGCACAAGCAACAGCAACGACAACAATATCCACAAAAAAAAACAACCCCACAAAACCTGTGCAACTGTCAGAAATACAATATCTACCTATTCATCAGCAATTTGTTTTCTTTGAACTTAATTACTGAGAGGCAGGAACATAGAACATATCAAGGATAAATGTCCTTGGTTAAGAGCTGTCAAAAAACAGTAGAAAACCCCAACTCCTACTTCTGTTTGTCTGAAGAGTCTGAAGTTTCTCAACAAAACCCAAACCCAAGTCGTACAGACAGTGTTTGATAAGCCCTGCAATGGCATGCGTTTATAAGTACCTGGCAATGCTGGGACCTTAGATACACCTTAGAAAACTGAAGCCATAACAAACTTCCCCTTTATGTGAAGTTTACCTCTTTAGCACATACCAGATTTTATTAATATATTATGATGGAATAAAGTTTTGCATTAACAAATATTTTTATTTTACGGTTAGGTATAAATAAGTTAGAATATTCTGTTGACATTGTAATATACAAGTTATTAGTGAACCATTTCCTCATGCAAACTAGCTGCATTTAGAGTCTAAACACATGTACATGTACACATTTCCCCATCTCTGCCTTGCTGCCCAGAGCCCTGGGCAAAGACGTGACCCAAGGAGTTGAGGAGTTCAGGAAGGGCTCTCTCGGTGCCAGCGGTCGGTCGGCGGGCAGATGTCTGGACCCAGCGGCGAGCCAGCCCGCTGGGCATATGACAGGCGAGTGGCACATGGGATGACGTGCCCCATCTGTGTCGCATTTTCAAGAATGGCAAGAAAATGTCTGCCACGTAACATGCTGCCATTTACAATCTGGCCTCCATTTTAAACAACAGTGTGGTGAAATGCAAGGCATGCAATAATTCCGAACCTACAAATAAGCTGCAGATCGTTGTAGACAACAAAAGTGTGATAACTATTTAAACAGGAGATGAGATTTTAGCTTAGTTAAACAGTGCAGTGTCATTAAAAATGACTTGTATCTTGGGATGTCGCAGGAGCCTATTAATTGCAGTTTGAGCTAATCTTGGGATGCAAAAGATTAGGTGTAGTCTGATGAGGAGCCATGTGAAATGGTAGGTAGGATTGCTCGTAGATGACACAAGATGAGACAATTTCCTGGTGTGCACTTCTTGAATCTAACTGCTTGGGCTACATAAGCGATAATGTACAGTGAAAAGGTCAATATCATGGAATAAACCCTGAGATTGATGCAAGAATCACTTTAACGCCTTAAGAGACACCCCCTATTATAAGTTTGTTGTTATCAGGATGGCAATGACCAAATTGTAATGTGTTACTAAAGACTCTCTGTAATGTAATATTGTTGTAGTTATGTTTCTTTTCATTCACAGTGAGTCCTTCCAGCAGCGTTGCGGTTACCACTAACAGACCACATGACTCTGAAGGGGTAAATTCTGCAATATTGACTGATTAACTGTAAATTATTCTGCTTATTACATGGTTATTTGCTACAATGTATTTAATGATTACATATTTAAAACATAACACATTTTGTGTCTTCCGCTAAACTCTCTTAAATGCTATGTTTAAGAATACAGTTTAACAGTAACATCTTCTGCCTCTTTCACCAACAGTCTGTTATACACAGCAACAGCATCTTATTCGGTAACATCAGACGTTTGAATGCTGGGATAGATAGCCCATTCAGTTCAATACAACTTTCTGCAACACCTTTCCGAGTCATGTAATAAAAGAAGTCTAGCTTTGGTGTAATAAAAGAAGTGTAGCTTTGGTGTTAGCTATGGCAAAGGGGCCCTGGATCACTCAAGATAAGGTAAAGCCTAAAAACAACGGAAGTTCTCCGCGCTTCTGCAGACAAACCAGCGCAACCAGGGCAGGACCAGGAATTACAACAAGAGATAGAAGCCGGCGCAGCTTGGATGTCTTAGTGTTTTAAAATGTAATAAACGTGCATGACATAAGACTGAGGCTTCATCGACACCTCAGTCTTATGTCAGGCTTCATCGAAACCTCAGTCTTATGTCAGGCTTCATCGAAACCTCAGTCTTATGTCAGGTTTCATCGAAACCTCAGTCTTATGTCAGGCTTCATCGAAACCTCAGTCTTATGTCATGCAGGTTTATTACATTTTAAAACACTAAGACATCCAAGCTGCGCCGGCTTCTATCTCTTGTTATAAGGTAAAGCCTATTTGTAACGTACCCATGCGCCCTGCTCCAGGGAAAGGGGGGCGCTAGGTGGGGAGTCGGTCTTACAGTGGGGGCAGCCCTGCACCCTGCTTCAGGGAAAGGGGGCACTAGGCAGGCGGGGGGCAGGCAAACAGTAGGGGTTCTGTCTGCTTTGTCCTTGATGGATCCTCTCTGCCAGCAGCTGAGGAACCAGGCCTGTTGTGAGGGCTATTGGTTGGGTCCCTAATTAGGACTGCAGGGCTCTCACTCACACACACACACAAATAAAAATGTGCGTGCACACGCACACACACACTCACACACACACACACACACACACACACACACACACACACACACACACACATCCAAAAGTACACAAATACACACACATAGACAGTCACAATCACAAAGTGACACATACACACACAATCCCACTCTCACAGAGTGTTGGGGACATCAGTCACAGTCTCGAAAGCGAAGGCGCTATCCGCAGGCTTTACCTCTCTTGAAAGCACACAACAGCGAGCTCGCTCGGGCCTAATTGGGCCATGCTGGATGGAGGGGGGATGGCTGAAGCCTCGTGCAACCCTTATCCTCCGGGTACAGAATAGTGTATTTGTTAAGAAATCATCTGGCTCTGGATCTCGATGCTAATTAGTGAAACGAACCAGCTACTAGCCGTTTCCTGGCGTTGGGAGCCTGGGCCTAGTCACCCTTAGAGAGTCCAGTCATTCCCCCAATGATGCTATAACTCTCGGCTATGCAGGCACTGTGCCACTGAGGTCCACCAACTACGCAATTAAACCCAATGAATATATATTCATAATAATGTAATAAAATGTCTGAACATCTTTATAGAATGTGTAAAACAGATGATGTAACCACTTAACTCCTTAATAACTACTACTGTGGACTACACTAACACTTAACAATTCCAGCAATAATGGCTTTTTGGTATTTATATAACAGTCATGAGAAACTGTGGCACATGTTGAAATCACAGAGGGAGGACTTTCTATTAAACAGAGCTGATGCCACTAACACTGTGTAGATAAATGGCCACAATCATCTGCCCTGTTGCATCACACACAACTTCATGCCATGCTTAGTCTACCTCCTCTGTGCTCATCGATGGCCTCATACCCCCTCATCATTTTTTGGACAGAAATGAACACGAGTCACTGCATTTTCCCGAGCCAAGGAACACTCAAGCACAGAGCTTTCTGGTCTGTCAAGTTGAAGGAATGCATTGTAGTAGGGCGTGAATCATAATGCCTTTCACCTTGAAGGACCCACTGGTTTGAAACATTCATGAGCAGTGCCCAAGAGACTTTTGTTTCCAAAAGCACACGGAATTTACTGCAACTGCACACAAATTTAATTAGAGGCCGGGAAACAACAGCTTTTATTATTGTGAAAGCGCGGCACAGCAAAACAAGCTTTTCAAATCATACACTAATTTCTGATTTCCAGAAATCTAATTAATTAGCCAACAACAAATGCCCCGGCTCTGGCAGCTCCTCTCCTCTCATTTGCACAATTAGAACAGGACACATCTGTCCCTGCCACTGTAAGCAGGAGTCACATTGTACAAAATGCCTCCTATGTAAGACACAACAAATTTACTCTTGTTATTTTGCTGTTCTCGTATTACTTTTCTCATGCTTATCCCATGTAGCGGGTTTCATTTAAATGCATGAAATGGCTAAATGAGATGGTTTCTGATGAGTCCTTCTGGCGAAGAGTGTTGCTAACATGCGCCACTCACTCACGAACTAAACTCGCCTTCTCACTATGGCAACCACTGCTGCTTAGTCCTGGTCCCATAGCGACCGGTGCCATGCAGGTGAAATTGCTGTTGCACATACTCCACCACACTAGCAATAAAATATTCATGTTTGGTGTGTGTGTGTGTGTGTGTGCATGGGTGCGCGCGTGTGTGGGCGTACAAGCATTTGTGTGTGTGACTCTGTGACTGTGCCTGTGTGTGCGAGAGAGAGGGGGTTGGGGTGTGGTGGGGGGTGGGTGGGTTAATGGCTTGTCTTTCATCCCTAGCTTATGACAGCTTATCTGATCTTAGGAGCTAATCACACTCTGTTCGAGTCTCTCCTGGTTGGGCTCCACCAGACAAAGAGGACTTCTCAGGTCCCTGTGGAAACTTCCATGCAACCTTGAGGACTGTGGGCCTTTGCTGGGTCAAGCACCAGCTTTCTGCTCCTGTCAAGAGCTTGTCTCGTTCTCTTCTCCTGGGCCCAAATGCTTGCTCAGGCAGACGGAGAGCAACAGGGCCACTGCAGACCGCCCCGCAGAGAGCAGAGCAGGCTACTGTCTTTCCTGGACCAGCTGATTGGTCAAAGGCATATGCCAGAGGTCTGACAGCTGGTCTCCCAGAGCTCTGATTGGCTGCATCTCACTCTCCCTCCTGTACGTGACAAAGGGCAGGGGCATCACAACAGTTACCACAAGAGCATCTCTTGCAGGAAATTGTTCAGCATGCAGCAAGCATGACCTTTGCTACACGTGTGCACAGATATGTGGTTGACCAGATATGTGGTTTGTTTAAGGATCATCTGGCAACCTATTCATTCCTTTCCTCTCCTGCTATTTTCCCAAGATGCTCTCTCTCTCCCTCTCCCTCTCTCTCTCTTTCTCTGTATCTTTTGCACACACACACACACACACACACACACACACACACACACACACACACACACACACACACACAAACACAGAATCACACTAGGGAGTGGTGTTGTCTGTTATTCTTGGTACATGAAAAAAATGGCATACTGTGTCCTATACTGTATGTATTCTGGCTAATTGACAGAAAGACGAATGTGTTACTTTGTGCTGCTTTCATTATTAAACAACATATTAATGCCAAAGCATAATTCTGTGTATAATTAGCTCATGTGAATGTCATATTCTCACTTGCTGCAATGAAATAACGTTTACTACTGTGGAGAAATATTTAATATGTATGCAAATTGGGGTAGAAGATACTTGTACACAATGTACACAATGATGTAAAGATTAGACCACTAAGTTTTATTTACCAAATGCAGAGGTCCAGATACTTCTGCATTTGGACAGGACAGCTATCCCCTGTCTATTGCAGTAGTTATGTTACAGAGCCCCCCACGATAGCTGAAAATCCACGATATAGCGAGACTATATAGAAAACATTTTATTTTATAGTTTAAGTCTTAAATAACCCCTCTCACTCGCTGTTTTAATACATTTACTGTATGTAATATTGAATTATTACTACATAAAAGGTGAACTGCGATATAGAAGGGAATCACTGTAACTGATTACAAATAAACCATCTGTTGAAACCACAATGTACAAGTTATACAGTAAGTTAAGGTAATAATGATAGGTGATGTTCAGTGGACAGTAGACAGACTCAAGGTTAATTTAAACAAGCAATGTGTAAAGTCTCTTTAGGCAGATTATTGAAGTAAAATGTTCCAAACTACTCTGCTGTAATCGTGGAGTTAAAAGAATGACACGTTTATGATTACAGATACATTACATATAGTGGTTAAGAGTTAGTTACCTCCGCCAAGGAGGTTATATTTTCGCCGGCGTTGGTTTGTCCGTTTGTCTGTTTGTCTCTCTGTTTGTCTGTTTGTGAACAACATAACTTGAAAGGTTATGGATGGATTTTGATGAAATTTTCAGGATAGGTCAGAAGTGGCCTAACTTAGAACTGATTTGATTTTGGTGGTGATCCGGATAAGCATCTGGATCCAGGATTTTTTTATTCAGTCAAGTTACCAGTGTAGCATGGAATCTACGGGGACTTTTATTTTGAAAGGAGAGAATATAGGTTGGTACGGAAATGAGGCTCCTGTTGCGGATCAAGGAGTTGTTGAGTTTTTGGTTAGAGGGTTTAGTGAAAGACCGAGGAGAGTTAGAGCGGTAGTGGTGAGCAGCCCAGTAGTTCATGTTGGCAGTGGAAATTACATAAAGTACTTTCCTGCACCGAAGAGCCAACCAAGTTCGTGTGAGCATGAGTGAACGAACCGTCTTAAGGTGAGAATGACAATAAGGTCTGCGCTCTCTGAGTGCTTTTCTAGTTATACATGCTATATGCTATGCTTCTGTGTCAGTACAATGCCAATATTTGCACTGCGCCTGCTGTAGATGCGTGTTTCACTTAATACTGGCATGCACTGGCATTCAACAATTCCTTCTCTTGATACAAAAATCCAGTGCATATAAAGGTACATACAAGATAAATGGCTTATCTTGACATCTTTTTTCCCCTTTCCCATACATATATATGAGGCGAATCTGACCTTGTCCTGAATACCATGACTGGAGCCATGAATAAAAGATTAGATATATTTGAGTGCCAGTGGCTCTCGAACAGCTCTTATGCTTCTTTCACACAATCGTACAATGTGGGGAAACAGAGTAAAAAGAAAAAAAAAAACACAGCTCCATGTTGTTCATATATCTTAGCATCAGAGATTATGTGCTGCTGACTGATTTTCCGGTGTACAGATGTCAATTTGCTTTTTGGTTAACCCTGACTGCAATATTGCATTCCAAATCATAATCAAGTACTGTTCTTCTCCAAACTATATGCTCTCAGAAAATAAACAAAAAATATGGAGTTACATATGTCATCAAGTACATATTAATGTTTTAATGGGCTGTTACATGAAAAGGTTATGCAGTCCAGTGATTGACTTCTACCAGCACACCGGGACAGGAGGATAGAGGTCTCAAAAACAGAAACATCTTATTTCACACAGAAGCCTTTATCACAGGTAATGGACTTGCTATTATCTATTATCTATATTATTATTAAAATCTAAATGAAGGGACGAAGCTTCAAATAACTTCCCTTCTATTCGGATTTTAGGCAAGCTTTCATCTGGTTCATTATCAAAGGCGGTGTGCTGTGAGGCACTGGAAGATCTGCAGCTAGCCAAGCATCAGAATATTCACACTGACATGCGGAAGCAGAATGTTCTGATACTTCCATCTATGTTCCTGTAGTTGACGTGATTTACTAAGGCGATACTCTTAGGAGTAGTCAACATAAATGAAAAGAATATCTTCACCATACTGTAAGGATCAAATTCATCAATATTAAAAACTACACACTTTGCCTAAAGCTGTCTTACTTTTTATGCATATGTGCAGAAACTCTTCTGCATGTTCATGTTTTTAACTTACATATAATAGTTGGGCATGTACAGTACTTTTACTTAAGAACTTTTGCAGTGCAGCAAAAAATATATAAAATTGGTGCTATCAGTTGGTAGGTCTCCGAAATAACATTACTGCAGAGCTCAGCAGTGATAACGCCATTGTCCCTCACAGATTAACTTTAGATTTCCCCCTTATGTATATAGCCGTAAGGCCCCCAGCTACTACGCGGCATGTTTATGAGGCGAAGGAAGCGATGGGTGACAGGTTATAAGACCTCCTATCAGCCACTTCCTCATGTATATGCCCCCTCAGATAATGAGCCTTTATTTGGTGATTTATGAAACCCTGGCACACAAAAGAGCGGGGCCTTTTTTATTTTCTTGACATTTTGTTTTTATTCTCCAGAGACGTTGAGTCCCATTCATGTCATAACTAGTTAATAGTCAATTGTTCATGGCCTATTCAGCAGCACTGCAGAGTGCTACAGGGGTACCAGGAGCAGTCGGAAATGTGATTTTTTTGTTTTAATGACTACACGAGGTGAAGTGAGGGATAGAGAGGGAGAATAAAAAGAGCAGAAGAGAGCAGAGAGGGTGATCGTGAAGAGCAGGAACAAAGCCTAGGGGCATGGAGAGGATTGCGTAATATCCCCCAAAGATAATTCAGCCATCCTTCTTGTTCTTTTCCTCTCTCCTCTTCTTCTCTCTCTTCCCTTACACTCTTTCCTTTCATGGCGGGGGGTGGGGGGGTGGGGGTGGGGGTGGGTTGGCTGGTAAACCGTAGGTGTCTGGTTGGCATGCAAGCTAGATAAGAAGTCTGTGAGGGAGGGTGCAGTCTTTTTTCATAGGAAAGGGTGGATGAGAAAGCTGTGAGGGTGCAGTCTTTTTTCACAGGGAAGGGTGGATGAGAAGACTGTGAGCGTGCAGTCTTTTTTCATAGGGCTTGGTGGCTGGTAAACCCTAGGTGTCTGGCTGGCTGGCTGGCTGGCTGGCTGGCATGCAGGCTAGATAAGATGGCTGGCTGGGAGACTGCGGTCTGCTGGGGACGGTGTTCCCCTCATTAATCATGTGCCACAGAAAGATCGAGGAGACAACTCACCTCGCGCTTTGTTTTTGGCGGCTGCCACTAGACGCGGGGCAGAAGGGAGGAAGAGGAGGGGTGGAGGCAATTAGGTGGAGGAGGGGATGAAGAGACGAGACGGGCGAGACGAGACGAGACGGTAGGAACAGGAGAGAAGGAAGAGGGAGGGAAGAGAGGAGAGACACAGAGAAGAGAAGAGAAGAGAGAGGAGAAAAGGAACAATTGATTAGATCAATGAGTCTGACAGGAATGAGACCAAACCTTTGCCAATGCATATAATGGCACTTTTACAATGCTCTTAAAGGATTAAGAAAGGCTTGTTGAGTTAAGCACTTTGGTTAAATATGAAATGCAAATTGTGTTATAAGCAATTATATGATATATTACTATATGTATGTCAGTATGTTAAAGAGAATATCACACTGGTGTGCTGTTAATCAACAATATAAACCTAAAATCTTCAGAGTATTTACACCCAGTTAGCCTTCTGAATACTGTTAGTCAGTACCTCCTAACCCTCATGCAAAAACACCGTCACAAAATGGACGATTTTCTTTTGCTTACATATTTTTTGCTTAATTCTGTAGAAATACTAATAATATGACCAATTATGCTCTTCAACTGTTAACATAATACCATTTTATGAAGGTGTGCTTGCCTAGGCCTTACAGGAAGTGCTTTAATCCATGTTTTTGCCACACACAAACACAGACACGGACAGACAAACACACACACACACCTCCATACACACCAATATAGTCGATATAGTCAGTGGGATGACGGACATGTGTGCTCAGGAGTCTTGTGTGAAATTGCCTTCTCTGTGTGTGTCTCTGTTCCCTGCGTCTCAGATGATTAGGCATCCGCCGGCGACTCATCACCTAGTGAATGTGTATTGATCAGATGCCGGGCAAACTCCCCCTCAGCAACGGACCAATTAGCTGCCAAAGACGCAACACTTCTCGGGCTCTCGGAGGAGAATTTAGCCCGACACCAGAGCACACAAACAGAGGCAATTCCGCTCACCTCCTTTGAACAGCTCTATTCTCTGTGTGGGCCGCCCACAACGTAAGGAAGAGGAGGCGGCTGGAGATCTACCTGTGAGCTGCAAGTTTAAAAGGGATGCAAATCACAGCCAGCTCCCAGAGCCTCTTTATTTTCCAGCACTTGCTCGTGCAGAGCCGTGAAAACGATGGCAAAATCCAGTCCTGTAAAAGCTGCTTTGCTTTGGAAATGACGGATAGAGAGAATAAATTTGAGGAGGTGTTCAAATAACACTTCACAGTGACCATACTGATAAAAAAAATAAGATGAGAAATGGGTAGCACTTTCTTGCTGCCGTCACACTCCCAACACACTATACCAAAGGGGTGGTGATGGTGGTGGTGGTTGTGGAGGGGGGCACTTATGGAAGCCCAAACTTGTAACACCCCAAGCCTAGCCTAACCACAGAACAAACACCTTTGCACATTTTGGGAGATCAAAATGTCTTCAAATGTCATAACGGTGTAACGGTGTAACACTGTTTTACTGTCCCTGTTCAATATCAATTAGGTACACTGTAACAACATGTGTAACTATATGTAACATTATGTATTTAGAATATACCATTAGGTTACGGTATGTACAGTGTAAGAACATAATATTACATGTTGTTACATGTAGCTACAGTACAAATACACAAAAAAATAAAGTGTTACCTAAGTACAGTAGCTACACATGGCAATATATTATATACCCATCCATCCATTCATCCTTCATCTATTCATCCAGACATACTTCTATCTGTGCATTCATACAAAAATCTACCGCAATCTATCTACCGCAAAAAAACACAAAGAATTTTACTCTCTTATTCTCCAATAATGAGACGTAATAAACTATATCTTGAATCTTGAATCTTGAATCTCAATCTAATCTATCTACCATAGCAATGACTATATGGTGCCATGTTTTCACATCACCATCCTGATGATATGTTCATGGCCAGATGCACTGCACTGTGTATTGTATTCCTGACCTGTGCCTCTAAAAACACTATGCACTGCATATCTAATATGGTAGGGCATCAAACGCATGCTGGAGCATCTGCATCTGAGAGAAAAAACAGAAGGAGAATAGTAGCAATAGCTACTGCTGACCAAAGGTTGGAATTCATCTGGTTGAAATGGAAAGGTGTGTTTTGGTTTAGCACTAGAAGGTCACCGATTGATCCCATTGGCTGGTGGGTATCGATTATGATTGCTGATGCATCTAAGGCATCTCCCTGAAGGGAAGTCTGAGTTTGCCTTGAGGGCCAGAGCATATGGGAGGAGGATTATAAACCATCAGCACACCGGACTGGCCAAGGCCAGCCAGTCCCCAGGGGAACGACGCGCCTAAGCTTTTGTGCACACACACACGAGTGTGTCTCATCTATGCCTCCATAAATATTCCTGTTCCATCAACCCCCTCCAGGATTTGAAGTGTTTGTAGTGCTGTGCTACAAGTGTGAAGTGTAGACCGTGGGGAGGCACCAATGACAAACAGACCACCTGCTTGTAAAAAAACAATATAACTGCTGACTGTGCTTTCAGTTTAATTGCTTTTGCGGCTTTTTTTTTTCTTGGTCCACTTTTGTTGGTTTGTCAGTGGCAATATGCCGTTTGTTGATATACTGCTTGTACATATTATCTCGGTCATCTCATGTACATGTATGTCTATAGCATACTGTATATACACACAAGTTAAATCCATAAAGCTGAATCGAACCCTAAGAAGACAGAAAATAAACAGTTAATCAAAAATACTGGTAATGTTTCATTTCAGTTAATATGTCAAATAAAAACTGGTTTCTCTTAGGTTGATTTATTATCCATGTCAATATGTCTATGGCAGTATATATATACGTATATATACATACACACATTACTTTCATGGTCATTTGGTCATCGTCCATTTCATATATACTATATTTGTCTGTACTATTGTTGGAAATTAACATTACAAAATGGAACCTTTTACCACCCACTGAGAAATAAATGGTAAAAAATAATGAATGGTCCAAAATCTACCAAAAGCCACACTTTCATGTTTTACCAACATTTGGCTTGTGGCTGGTGGGAATTTCCATCCCTTATGTATACCACACAGTATGCATCCTACACAGAAGTTAACCCCAAATGGAAGCCTGTGTAGACTGACGGATAAATGAACGGATAGAAATGCAGGCCAGCAAAGCCAGCAGCAGCAGCAGCAGCAACAGCAGCAGCACGCCAGCATGTTATGGGAACAAAAACACTCCCTGGCCTGTCTGTTGGACGCTGGACTGGCGCGGGGGGTTGCCCCTGGGAGACAAGGCGAGGAGATTTGTGTTTGCGATGCATCCTCACAGCCCTGTACCATTGCACATGTGTGTGTGTGTGTGTGTGTGTGTGTGTGTGTGTGTGTGTGTGCCTCTATCCCAACACCAATCACACCATGTGGAGAGTGTGTGCCGGACAGCTGAAAATATGCAATTCACTTGAGACTCTGTGTCCAAGGAAGGCTACATCTGTCTCCTTATCCTTCATCTGATAAATGTCTTAATCTTCATCATCATTATCTTCTTATCCTGTTTTGTTGTCCTCTTCATCCCTCTCTCTCCCTCTCTCTCTCTCTCTCTCTCGCCTTCCGCTTTCTCTTTACTGCATGGATGAGCAGCAGATGAAAGAGGATTTGCTGACATATGGCTTCGTGGTAACACAATATCTCTGCGGCACTGCACAGGGATCCAAAGATCCATACTGATCCTGGTAATTTTCCAAGCGATAAATGTCACACGACAGCGGCTTTGTAAAGGGAACTGAAGCAGAAAACACCTGATCATTGCTGTAACGCTTCAAAGTGCTCCCCTGTTGATACTCTGACCAAAGACCTTCTCTAATTCTTCCCCCCCTTTTTTCAGCACTGCTGCCCAATAGCTGCTTTGTTTTCCTCCAGTAATCTGATATTGATCCGGCTGGCACAGGGGCTGTGCAGTCGCGCCACGTATGCGGCGCCTGTCTGTGCCGCCCCACACTGCGGACACGCTGCTCATCTGCTCTGTGCGCTTTTCGTAAAGGTGTCACTTAAAAAAAAAACGCTTTTGCACACCTCTGTAATTTTGACAGGTGCGTAGGATAACATCCCAGTAAGGCTGTCAATTTGTAAAAAAGAATATCCCGCACACTATCTTATCCACCAGCAAACTTTAATAGGCTACAACGTTTCGGTCATCAGACCTTCTTCAGGTAAAGTACTTTACCTGAAGAAGGTCTGATGACCGAAACGTTGTAGCCTATTAATGTTTGCTCGTGGATAAGATAGTGCTTAAAGGTGTCACACAATGGTTGAATGGGATTTTTGATCCTTGTTCTGTGATGTGAGTGACATATACACAGTAACATTTTGGTTGGATCTGTAATGCCTCAGAAGCTTCCTACAAAACTCTCTCTCACAAAGCTAGATTAGGATAGGGGATTTTAGATGGGTGGTTTGTACCTACAGTATTTGGCATCCTTTCAGGCTTAACTGGCAACTCCATTATGAAATGTAAGCACTTTAGGCTGACTGCCTGCCTTCACTGCCACTGCCACGGTTCCATACATACATACAGTAGCATCAAACGCTTCTAGAAGACGGCTTGATATTGTCCCAGGTTTGTAAAACTGTCAGAGGTAAATTGCAGTGATGGTGTGCACATCCACCGTGTAGGTGCAGGACAAAAGAGTCCAAGTACATGAAAAACAAAAAGGAATGTCTGCACACTTACTCCCTTTTTTACTCCTTTAATTCAAGTGAACGTTTACTTGAATTAAAGGAGTAAAAAAGGGAGTAAGTGTGCGGACATTCCTTTTTGTTTTTCAAAACTGTCAGAGGTGAAATGGGCTGAGCAAAGTAACAATCTGTGGTTAAATGAAGTCAGAATCTGATTAAAAAAACAGCAGCCAGAATGTCTTGCATGTTTAGTATGTTTTTGAATGCAGGAAGACTACCGTTCTTTAAAACACAAGGTAAAGATGTCTTTTTTTTAATTCTCTGTCTCAACTACAACTAAACATTAAAACAGTATTCAAAGCATATTATTTCTGATTTGCCACGATGTTAAGGCAAACTTATGACTTGCGGTGTGTGTGTGTGTGTGTGTGTGTGTGTGTTTATGTCTTTCTGATTGTATGTGTGTGTCTCTATGCATATGCGTACGCTTGTGTATGTGTGTGTGTCGTTGTGTTGGTCTGTGTGTGTGTGTGTATACGTGCTCAGAATTGACACTGATGCTTCCTGGCAAGTCAGTCCCCAGATTCAGATTTATTTATTTATCCTTATTACGAACTCTCCCAGAGAGCCTCACATCAATAAACTGTAACCTTTGTGTTTGACAGCCGCTGCCCCTTGCGTAGATCCCTGTAATGAGCATGCAATCTGAGTCGCCCCCACACACTGGGCCTACTGATTCATGCGATCATAAATTCATCACTTACATTAGGGCGACCGCTAAGCGTTCGCATTTACGTGGCTAATGTCCACACAGCCGCTGAGCTTAATCATACATGTGGCTGTCAATGTCAGTTACTGTGGCGTGCTAGTCAGGCCCTGTGCCGCGGGAAGGATGATGTCTGCCTGGCTGGGAGTGGATCATGGCGGGTGGGGAGGCTCTCTGAGGGGCCATGGATGTAAACAAAACCCTTTCAGGCTAGAGCCGGGTGTCCAAATCTCTTTCTGCCTGTCATACATACAGCAAACAAGCACTAATGTGACAGGTAAGCTGTGGCAGAGACTGCACACAGCCACAGTGGAGGGTCTCATCTCAGCATTCCACCAGGAAACAGCCTACCTGGGCATCCTGATTTATCCACTGTGCTCTGCCCTTCTCTCTCTCTCTCTCTCTCTCTCTCCCTCTCTCTCTCTCTCTCCCCCTCTTTATTTGTGTGCGTGTTTCTCTCTCCCTGTCTCACTCCATTCTATCTCTACATGTTCCATCCCCACCTTCCTCTCTCTCTCTCTCTCTCTGTATCTCTTTCTCTCTCTCTTTGGGACACAAAGACACACACACACACACATACACACACTCTCTCTCTCTCTCTCTCTCTCTCTCTATCTATCTCTCTAGCTCTCTGTCTCTATGCTTCATCCCATGACTCTTTAACCTCCCCTGTGCTTTCTCCACCCACCCATGCTCCATCTCTCACACACCATAAATATGACACATGCTTCTCAGCATCCACCCTCATTGGATTTTTCAAACCATTCTTAGTTTTGACCCATAATCACAAGAAAAGTCCTAAGATTCTAGTACAGTACATTGTATTTAAACTGTACCTAAACTTCTTTTTTTTCCTTGACTCCAAATAATATCAAATAATATAATTTTGTACACAATTATAGTATGTATTAATGAACTTATTTACTTTGTAACTTTGTTAACTCTCCGTTAATGATATGATTATATATGCGCCATGTAAGACGAAGGTGCGCTACAAGAACAGACATAGAAGATGAGAACAGACAGGCTTTTTCCCTTATTTACTTAACGTGTACTTTGCCTTCTGAGAATCACGAATCACATGTTACCAAGATCTGTTTGAGGCTGACTTCAATTCAAAATGTAGCATTAGGTTCCCAGCATGTGATTCGCTGCAAGCAACCAGCCTAATGATACTGTGCCCTGTGCCTTAATGTTTCAGGGAGCATCTGCAGAGAGGTTTAAATGTTACGTTAAAAGATGCACTACTGAAAAGACGTTGTTTTGATGCAAGGTAGATGATGATGATTCAGGCAGTACAGTATATGGGGAACTGGGGGTGATGGGGATGCTTTCCCTGGTTGATGTAAAGTTTCTAAACCTTTTTAGTGCTCATGAATACCACTAGTTTATTTCAGACACTAAAGTCAAGTCAAGTCAAGTCAAAATTATTTGTATAGCGCATTTCATACATAAATGCACTTCAATGCGCTCACTAAAGGACAACAGCTTCATGTTCATGGCTTACTGTACCAAAAGTTGATGCTTTCATTGGACAGAAATAAATGACATGATGTGAAAACATCAACTTCAACTACCACTGAAATGTTTTACAGCATGAAATCAAATTAAAACTGATGCAACAAAATGTTAGTTATTCTTGTTTTTGAAGTAGTTTTAACTGCATTGCAGAGAATATGCAAGAACTGCAAATAATCCGTAAGGCTTTAAAATAACTATTAGATTACATAACCTGCCCTGGCATATGCTTTTTATGCATATTCCGTGTCTCTGTGTTTGTCTCCCCTAATTTAAACCGTCGGCTTTGCAACTTTTTAAGATATGCAGTAGGCAGACAAACAAACAGGCAAAAAAAAACAGTGGTGATACTCAAAAAGACATGCACGGACTAACCTAATATACAGAAATGGACAACACGAGCGCGATGCCCTTTTCAATGCCCGGCATGGATTTTGCCCACTTCTGACCGTTGTGGGTCCACAGGGAAGCGTATGCCAAAAGCACAGGGCCCAGTGTGGGGCACAATTAAGTGGGGCACCTCCAATGTTGGCAGTGTTTTTTAATATGTTAAGTTCAAATATGAACTAGCCGTATTATTAAAGCAGTTTTATTCTAGAAGAGTGCCTTGGCATCCTGCTTGTTTTTTCACAATTAAGTGGGACTGGGGCTCCAGGCTGGAGGAAGCAAACAACTCGGCTTAATGACATGTCTCCCCTCTCCAGCCCATAGCTGTCCCTGCCAGACAGACAGACAGGGACGCACAGATTGCTGCATTAACATCTTTGTTCCTGCACTCGCCAACCTCTAAACCTGCCAGAATCTATACTGGGTCCTTCACTGCCCTGGACAATGTAATGCAGTGCTTCATTGTCTGGCAGTGACTGCGGAGGTAGGTATCCACTAAGGATGTATGTTTAAAACTCTTACTTTGGCTTACATGACAGTGCGGCTACGCTAATTTTGTTACTCATGACTGAATTATGGCTGAATGACTAAGATAGAATTGTAGGTAGGTAGGTATCATAGCTTGCATATGAATTTGCTGCTCAATCACTGTCATAGCATTAGATAGCAGGCATTTCTGTCACTGGTTACAGTAGATACCATGTAACCTGCATGTGCATTATTGTTTCCCTTTATCGTAATCTTACATGTGGAAAAGTCATGCATTATTAAAACCCTGGTGCAGTTCTTTCCAGATAAGCTGGAACTGCTAAGCAGAGCTGGATTAATCTTAAACGGTTTTGTGTGGCCATCAATCGCAATGTCATGCACAACATATGGTGATACTGTGTTGGTTGTTGAAGGACATCTTCAATGCCTATGCATGGCAAATGTCACCATAAAAAATATCTACTTGATGGTACTGAGATATCACGACAAATTTATGTAGCGGGGTTAAATTTTAGCAAGCTCCCTGGAAATGCAGAAATCATTAATCTCACGATACAATACAATGATTCAGGCAGTACAGTATATGGGGAACTGGGGGTGATGGGGATGCTTTCCCTGGTTGATGTAGTAGAGTTTCTAAACCTTTTTGGTGCTCATGAGTACCACTAGTTTATTTCAGACACTAAAGGACAACGGCTGCATGTTAATGGCTTACTGTACCAATAGCTGATGCTTTCACTGGACAGGAGTAGATGGCATGGTGTGAAAACATCAATGAAATCATAAATCTCACGATACAAGATGGCACATCACATATGCATGGAACTGATTGCCACACCAGATTATTTTTTTATCATAAGTAGATTTTCCAGCCACGTCTTGGACAACACCTGTTTCTCAAACTCATCTGGACAGTCTGCTGTAAATGGCAACCATTTCGCTAGCTAGGGTTGTGCATGCTAATTTATAGGCAATGGTTTGGTAGAGAAAGCCATAGCCCACACCAAACTGTGTCCTTGAATAAAAGAACACAATGTAATTCTGAATGCAACTCCAGAAATGTTTCAGTGCTGTGTTGGTAAGTTATGACCATTTTTGCAGACGTTTGGACTCTTGCAGTGTCCCTGTACTGTCCGTATAATAAATGTATTGTTGTTGTTTACTGTTGTTGTAAACATTTGTTGTAATGTACAATGCTGAAAATTAAAACCTGTACAACAGATGAAATAGTACAACAAGCAGCACTAATGTCATACATCAGAGCTGCTAAAACTGTCAAAAATCATAAAAAAAGGTTTTGTTTATTTATCTTCATGTGTCATGATGTTTATGTTTCCCACTCCATATTTCAAGGGTGTGTCTGATCACCTCTGCCTTGGAAATGTTTTGTCTTTAGGATGACACACACATAACACAAGCGGAATAGAGACAGGAGTCACACAATGCCAGATGGAGATGCGATATGAATCTTTCATCTCTTTTGAGATCAAAGGGACGCAGCATCAAATGGAGACAATTCTGAGCTGGTATCGATCAGTCGATATTTAATAATACATCCAGGTCCGTTACCTTCAAACCACATGGCATTCATCCAGCGCCTTACATTTCTTTTCACTCATGGCACTATGGGGGAAAAGTTGCTAACAAAGACTTGTGAGGAGGCTTTTGAGGCCTTTGACTGCTCCAGAGGGAAGCTGAGCCCCTATGACGGCCCAAATCAATGCCGTTAGGGCTGCTTGGCTCTTCGTGTGAAGTAGCGTTATAATGAAAAACGCTCCGGGACCATTGAGGGTGGGGGGGGTTAGCGGTCAGGTGGGGGAAAGGGGGTATTTCAGAGGGCACTGATCTGCTCACATAAAGGAAAAAAGAAGGATGCACGTGGCTTCATTCTTCCTCAGTGTCAATGTAGCTGTAAAGAAAAAAAAAACCCTCACAGATTTAAGAGTATTATCTTGGAAATAATGCATTACTGTAGATGAAAGGAACAATACTGTTGGGAATTATGTCGTTTCTAAAAAATATAGGTATAAACAGTCTATTGAGACTTCAATATTTGCCTCGTTGGTCTCGTTCCTGCAATTCTTTCGTCATATACACCTCGACATATACACACACACATTACACACATTACTCCTACCAGCTGAATATATATACAGTTTACAAAAGCCTGAAGGTCTGAATACATACAGAGCATGAACCAATTGCTTTGCGACAGTCCATGAATTCTTTGCTTATCTACCCACATAAATGATGCACTCTCAGTCAGAGCACACAAAGGTCAAGGAGGCTCATGTGATGTAGTGCCATTACTACGGTTGAAGATGTGCTCTGACTGCCATACACTGTAAACCCGGATAAGTTAATACAACTCAAAACTCTTGATGTAACTGATTACGTCAATAGTTTTGAGTACATTAACTAAATATTTTAATTAAAGTTAATTTAAAAGTTTAAGTACATGAATTTTGTACTTAAACTTTTAAATTAACTTTAATTAAAATATATAGTTAATGTACTCAAAACTATTGACGTAATCAGTTACATCAAAAGTTTTGAGTTGTATTGACAATCCGGGTTTACAGTGTACCAACGAGCTTGGCACTTTAGCCTTGCGGGCAGAGTGCATGTTTGGTACACCGGAGACCCACGTTCAAAGTCGTGGTGGCGTGACTTCTCTCCCCCATTGCTGCGGCTCACTTCAGGATGTCTTGAAAGTACAAATGAGCTGCCCTTCCTATGCATCTCAGTGCTCTGTTGTTTTTAGATACCAAAAAAGATACCATTTAGAAAATGTCATACCGAAAAATGTCCTAAAAATGTCATTATGGCTTTCATTTTCATTTTCATTGTCAGAAATATTTACACATACTATAGTGGAGTAAGAGCGTCACTTGAAGCTGATCAGTGACTTTGACCTTTCACAGGGCGATTACAGGTATCCAATTTGGTGATGTCACAGTGACAGTTCTTAGGTAGTAATAGTGAACTAATTTATCACTGACTGACACACGCATATATATATATATAAACACTGACAGTCTAGAGAAGATGATCAATTACATCAGAGATGTAAGGATCAGATTCAGTAGCCTAAGAAATCAGACCTTCACTTAAGCAATCAATGGCGTCTCTTCCCCATTCTTCCACATGGCCGGACACACGCTTTGTGAAACACGCTGAGGAGATGTGTTGGCACCTTCACACACGCGCACTCTGCTGTGCTATCTACTCTATTCTCTGCTGAAAACACACATTTTCTTCGCTCAAGCTTTGCTATTTCTCTAATGGATCCTTTCTCTTCTACTAGTTTGATGGTTTACTGTTTTGTCAATGCTGCTCCCCTTCTTAAAGGGTCATAAACAGTGCCAGTCCACTCGCTGAGTAGTAGAATCAGCAGAAAATCCCCAAGACCGTTATCTCCTCAGACCGGATGGGTTTTGTTGAGGTGTGACGAGCAATGGCAATTACAGTTACCTTTAGTGTGCTTGACCTTTTGGTCACTCAGCAAATGTCCCTTCATGTTATTTATGCTACTGGCAGGTCACACACACACACACACACACACACACACACACACACACACACACACACACACACACACACACACACATATTTAATGGCTTGGCTAGCACAACCAATATCAGATTGTGATATTGTAAACATGAAAAAAGGACAAACCTCTGATTGCATTGGTGCAGTGTTGTTCTTTAACAAAAAATACATTTTAATGGAATGAAAAATTCCTGTTAAAAGATGGTGGTAAAATACAACTGTTGCTGAAACACCAACAAAGTAGCAACTGTCTAGAAAGTCATATCTAAATTTAGACTAACCACTTTCATTCTCTAATCAGTCCGAACTTGGTTTTTCATGGTGCATAAATAAACACTACATCTTTACGAGACCAGTGGATGACGTGGCATTACACTGGCAGTGCTGCACCCTAATATTTTCTTTTCTGCAGTGTGGCTTACCAGCTACCTGTGCGGTATGTACCTGTGCGGTGCAGCAGTGGTTGATGGGATATGGACTAAGGAGCAGAAGTAGAGCTGTGTGTTGCGATAAATGTGTGTGTGGGTGTGTGTGGGGGGGGGGGGGGGGGGTGCAGGACATGTGCCTGGCTGATAGTAGACCCCTTTGAGAGAACGTACACAGGAGAGCCCCACGGGAATGGAAGTCTGCCTCTCATGGTACCTGCTGTCTTGCTAGCATGCACACACATACACACACATACACACACACACACACACGCACACACACACACACACACACACATACACACACACACACACACACACACACACACACACACACACACACACACACACACACATAGCCCAGGTGTCTGTGGTTTTGCGTATGGATGAAGGGCTCTCGTCATGGATGCCTGAATGCAATCTGCATGAGGTTGAGGCCTAGTCGAAAGCCCTCATCTACAATGATGGTGGCATTTTTATGGGCTTTCATTGAAACTCAATTAGCATCATAAAGCTGTCTCTCTTAATGCCCACAGTGTTGGGTGTGTGGGGGCCAGTCACTCAAAGCAGTTGGTTGGCGGTAGCGATCGCAGACTCATTACGGCATCAAAACCGTCAAGATGGACTTCCTGTCAACAAAGACAAAAGGCCTGACAGCCGCAAAGCCTTGTGGAGGAAGTGGTGAGGTCGGCAGAATGAGTTGGGGGATATTCAAACTCCTCCGCGCATATTGACAGCTTCAGAGACAGAATGACAGGAAGTGGAGAAGGTAAAGGGCGATGAATATGTAATCTGGGGGAGACGAGAAACATCACAAAAGGGGGTGTCAGGGTTGATACAATCAACTCAACTGCACACCAACTGCACCACCAACTGGAAATGTGTCAAAACTGAAATATTTCCATGGACTTCACTCTGTATTTATTATTTTTACCCTAATTATTAAGGACATGTTCACATGTTTCTTTAATATTTTTGCTTTAATATTAACTAGAAAGTATCTAATGTGTGTGCTGGCTGCTAGGCTTTTGTTTTGATGAAAAGTCAATGGCCAAACATCATTTCAAGAAGATTACTCTTCATCATCCTATAGCAACATGAGAGCTAGCTGAAGAATTTGCCTCCATGTAGGGAAGCTGAATGGCAAGACCTTATTCCTCTGCTAACAGGGCTAAAAGAATGCATCCAGAAGAAAAGAAAGAAAGAAAGAAAGAAAGAAAAAGAAAGAAAGAAGAGAAAGAAAGAAAGAACAAAGGAAGGTAAAAAAGAAGTAATGTAGGAAGGAGTGTGTTAGCAGTAGTCTCAGTAACAGAAATTCTGGAAGAAGAGTAGCTTATACAACAGAGCGCAAGCATCTGACTGAGCCACTCATTGATTTTACTGCCAAGGAAATAATTATTCCTCATGGATGTTACAGGCCAGAAATGATGTTGCTGTGAAGCATTGGCTTGTATAATTGCTTCTGCTTGTCTGGGAATGAAGGCTCGGGGGGTACACAAGTCCAATCTCAACCGTATGGAATCTCAATGGGCGACGCTGTGCTAAGCTAGGGCAAGTCACGCCGTCCTTGTGAGAAGAGTTACACTTTCTTCTTAGTTGGCAGAGTGAAAGGGCTCATCGTTTCATAACCTCTGTTTAACCACAGTCCCCTGACCCCTTCTCTTGTAATGGATTGACAGGATTATTTATGGGGATCCACACACACACACACACACTCTCTCTCTCTTTCTTTCTTTCTCTCTCTCTCTCTCTTTCTTTCTGTGTCTCTCTGTAGCTGCAATGCTTCACCCCTTGCCTAATGTACCCATCTAAGGGTGCTTCAAGTGGATTTCATTAATCCTGTGAGGTGCAAAAGAACACTCTGGAATGCAGGCGAGGGGAGCTCTCTGCTTTACCGTCTAACCTGGCGGAAAGGTCAGAATCAGAGCACAGGTGTCATAAACCTGTCCAGGTGACGTGTGTGACAGAAAGAAGGGGAGAAAGAGAGAGAGAGAGAGAGAGAGAGAGAGAGAGAGACAGACAGAGGAAGGGAAAAGGCTGTAAGAGTCCTTTTACAGAAGGATAATGGCATTTTTAAGATGAATTCTGTAGAGTGGACCTTTATGAAACTGACTAAAACTGAAACTGATGGATGTTAGACGTTTAATTCAGTGCCACTTTCAGTAAAATCAACTTAACAGTGTGTAAATCCCCTACCACTACCACTAAGACCCAGCACCGAGCTTGAAACCTTTTTGACATCCTAACAGGGGCTCAGCGCCCAATGCCTCAGATCATTATGGCTGGCCGGCCGGCGTTACACATACCATTACCTTCCGGAAGCTTCTGTC
>CM059272.1:4667043-4707043 GCA_030347295.1 Setipinna tenuifilis
CAACTTGTGGATGTAGGAAGGGAAGTGTTCTAAACAACAGTTGTCAAGACAACAAGCAAGCAAAAAAAAAGTGACACTAAATAGACAAACAAGAAACAGGAAAATAAATAATCACACTGACAACAGGGCATTTTGGCCCTGCCTTGTCAGTTAAAATATGGTGCTTTACTCAAGCATGACAAAGGAGTGCAGCTCCCAAGCTCCTCTCCTTATTCCAGCATGTGTGTGTGTGTGTGTGTGTGTGTGTGTGTGTGTGTGTGGCGTAAAGCGCAGCTGTCGGCTTCCTGTCTTTGGCAGCTGGCAGTGGTGCGTGTCAGAGTGATGGCCATGATAACAGAGAGGAAATGCTGAGGTGCCCTACTCTACTGTACCTCGCTCTGTCACGCCGCTGCTGCAAATTGTGATTTATTACTATATTGTGGCACGGACATCATCTTGGAACAACTCCCCTCAGGTGCTGGCATACATTTGAGACATATGGAGTGGAGCAAACAGGAACACAGGCAGTCCTACAGCACGCGTGTTAAGACATAGAGGGGTAGGGGGATGGTATTGATAGTGGTGGTGGTATTGGTAGTGGGAGTGGTGGTGATGGTGGTGGTGGTGGTGGTAGTAGTAGTGGTGATAGTGGTGGTGATGGTAGTGGTAGTGGTAGCGAACAGGAACCCAGGCAGTCCTATGGCACGCGTGTAAAGTCATGGAGTGGTGGTGGTAGTGGTAGTGGTGGTGTTGGTAGTGGTGGTGGAGGTGGTGGTGGTAATGGTGGTAGTGGGGGTGGAGGTGATAGTGATGCTGGTGCTGGTGGTGGTGGTAGTGGTGGTGGTAGTAGTGGTGGAAGGTAATGGGGGTGGTGGTAGTGGTGGTGGTGGTGATGGTGGTGGTCGAGGTGATAGTGGTGACAGTGGTGGTAATGCTAGCAGTTGTGGAAGGTAGTGGGGGTGTGGTGGTAGTGGGAGCGGTGGTGGAGGTAGTAGTGTGGTGGTAATAGTGGTGGTGGTGGTAGCGGTGATAGTGGTTGTGATGGTGTTGGTAGTAGTGGTAGTGGTGGTGGTGGTAGTGGTGAAAGGTAGTGGTGGTGGAGGTAGTAGTAGTGGTGGGGGTGGTGATGGTAGTGGTGGTGGTGGAAGTAGCAGCAGTGGTGGAAGGTAGTGGTGGTGGTGGGGTGCTCACCTACTCAACCCATGCCCTCTATTGATCCAGTTCAGCTCTGTTTTACAAGATCTTGCCAGAGCACATTGTATTCTCCATTTGTTACAATCAGTGCCGATTGTACAGTGCACATCAACACAGTGGGGATATTCGGGATCAAAGAGTTCATACAATAGAGAGAATGAAGAATGGGCAGAGGATCAAGGCAGCGAGGAGGAGGGAGAAAAAGGGGGAAAAAGACACTAAAGAAGAAAGTCTAAAAGACAAAACAAAGAACAAAGCAAATGGAGAAAGAAATCAAATACTAAGGAAAGAAAGAAAGCTAGCAAAGAAATAAAGACCAAGAAAGACTGAAAGAAGTAAAGCAGGGAAGAAAGAAAGAATGGATAAAAAAGAAAGAGAAAAAAGTCGATAGAGGTAGCCCTGAGACCTGTAGAGCTGTCGTGTGAGAGCAGCGGTTACTGAATGAAAGATCTGTCAGCAGACGGCCGTATTTCACACCCAGCAGCCTGCTCTCTTCCCAGCCCTCGCATCCCTCCCCAGTCCTCGCATCTCTTCCCAGCCTTTGCATATCTCCCCAGCCTGCTCTCTTCCCAGGCCTCGCATCTCTCCCCAGCCTGCCTCTCTCTCTGCCCAGCCCTCGGATCCCTCCCCAGCCCTAAGCTGTACAACACAGCATCGGGCTCCTGGGTCCACATCTTCATTGATGCTGCCTCGTGTCACGCCATTGCTAGCCTTTTCTTCTCAAGTGCCTTTTTAAAAAACATATCATTTGAAACATGGAGCCTTTTTCTGCTCTGAAGCAGCACTGTGATTGCTTGTCATTTAAACACCATTGGAGGAAGACATGCCAGTCACACACAGCATAGGAGGATAGTTAATGGTGAATAACTATTATTGTGAAACTTAAGTCTGGAAGGAGACTACGTTGTCATAAAACAAAGACAGAAAGACTAAGGAAAAGCTTCTTTCCTCAGGCCATTCGTATTATGAATTCAACCTGAACCCCCTCCCCCCACCACCTTCAGCACACTTTTTGCAGTGGCCAATTCATTTCACTACATGCGTCACGAAAGTGACTCTATATGTATGTGACCAATAAAGTATCCTTGTATCCTTGTATCCTTGAATTACTCAGTGCTCACCCAAAACCAAAATGTCCTTAGATGTCGGGAAGAGCCTCAGGTGCTGAGGGATCAAGAGGGACTTTGTGTCAGGCCTTTTGAGAGAAGGCACTCTGTGGCTGTGGAATACTGCATGAATTTGTCGTCCAAAAATTAGTTATCAACAAAGTAGAGACAAAGCCAAGCCAAGTAGTGGTAAATGACAAAACCCTCGAGGTTTATTGTAACGGATCCGGGAGCTTAATACAGCGTGCACCTAAGGCTGTGACCATACAAACTCCATTATACGGGGCACACCGTCCTCCTTATATGCAGGTGTGACGCCTTTGTTTCGTGTGGCGGGAGATCCGGGAGATCTGGTTGGGGGTTGGGATACGCGGTGTCAATGGAAGCACGCCCCAACATACATGCATCTTTGATTTTTCTACTACAAATTCATATGCTGGACTGACACTTAGGGTTGGTGTAAATCACTCTAGTCATCTTGTGCACATTGTCAGGTTAACAGCATTCAACAGCGTAAAAAAAAAAATGTGCACATCCAGCACAAAGGTTTTAATACTTGTTCATGACTCATTACACAATCGGTGTTATTGTTGTGACACACACACAAAAACAATACTTGGTGGTGGTCTCAGCAGCTTTGAGGTTATGAGAAATAACTTTGGCTGGTGTTGCAAGTTTTTTCAGTTTGGGCCAAATGTTTTTTTTCTCAGTGTAATCACTAATGACCTCGCCTCTGGAAAGCACAGAGCAGCCTGGAGAAGCACTGACCCTGTTAATCCTGCATGTGATTCGTCAAAGATGAATCCCACAGCCTTTGCTGCCTCGGCCCACCTCCTGCTGTCAATCAAACTCCGAGGAGACTGACAGCAGAAAGCAGAAAATCCTCTTAACATCTTGGTCTGGATGACTTTTGAGGAAGACAGGTTCTTTTGTACCTGTACGGATGGCTCCTACAATCAGGCTCGATGGAAAAGAGAGAGGCAGACAATCCCTTCTGTCGTATCATAAGTCCACACTCCTCGCTCACAACGAAGGGGTTTGAAGGAGGTTTTTGTTGGTTCAGTGAAATTAGCTCTTTTGATACCCCCAGAAGAAGAGCTCACGCACCGGCGCCACTCAAGAGGATAGAAAGACAAACTTCATGAGAAAAAGAAAGAGGGGAAAAAAGGAGAGTGATAGAGAGAGAGACAGAGAGAAAGAGAGAGCGAGGATAAAAAGGAAGAGAGTAGTGAGCAACTCCGTTTGGAAAAACCCAAAAAACTTTTGGCTGGTGTGATTTAATGCTCGGTGGCGCGAGGCCTAGCAGCAGATGGAAGAGCAGTTGGCAGGCATCTGATTATGGCTCCATGGACGGCTACCCTTCTCACGGAGCTACCTGCCAGGCATACCTAATGCCACCGCCAGCCACACCTGGGCCAGCTACAGGGTCACATGATCAAAGCCGTGCACTGGCACCGAGAACGCTGCCTCGGCAACGCCGCACGGAGACAGCAGGGGGTGGGGAGGAGCCAAGGCTGAAGCCATATGTTTTCACCTCTCCGCACACCAGGTCATTAATACGGAAACTTGATTTATTTATTTGTTTATTTTGTTTATTTATTTATCTTCAAAGACGAATTAACCTGTGTGCGCAGTGCTGTGCTGTGCGGTGCGGTGCGGTGCAGTGCGGTGAGAGGAGGTGTGTGTGTGTGTGTGTGTGTGTGTGTGTGTGTGTGTGTGTGTGCGGCACATCTCTGGCGTTAGTCAGGTAATGGCTTTTGGCAGTGACAGCGCTGTGTCAACAGCTGCAGAGGCTCCGCTGACGCGCTAAACGAACGCGACGGCGAGCAGGCAGCAGGCCTCTGATCTCTCAGCTGGTGCAAAAGGGGGCGACATGCCGGGGTACGTGTCAGACAAAACTGTAGGCCCCAGGCCCTAGGATCCACTCCAATTGGGGTATAGGTACTAAATACAAACTAAAGAGTACAGAGATAATATAATAATATGATGTAATAATTGAGTCTATACATAATATAGTCATAAAATAGGGTACGTGTCAGACAAAACTGTAGGCCCCAGGCCCTAGGATCCACTCCAATTGGGGTTTCACCATCAACTGCATTCAGACCCACTACCAGTAATGATGCATTCTACACTAAATGCAAACTAAAGACCACAGAGATACTATAATAATATGATGTAATAATAAGTCTAATATAGTGATATAGATAATATAGTTATACAATGTACAGTGTATAATAATATAGCATGGAATAGAATACCTTTTATTGTCACTGTACACATGTACAATGAGATTAAATTCAGCTCCTTCTCCAGTGCAAACATGTATGAAGAATATTTACAACATAGAATAGTACAGAATAAATCCTGAGGAAATAATGATGTATTCTACACTAAATACAAACTAAAGAGTATAGAGATAATATAATATCATAATGTAATAGTAGAGTCTGTAGATAATACAGTGATAACATGTATAATAATTTTATAGTACAACCATGCGCCATGATGCCCATAAACAACAACATATCATATCTTCCTCTTTGAAAGTAGGGACAGGCACTGGCACTTGATTATTTACAAGTCAGTGCGACATAAATTACCTTCACAGCTTACTTCACTTAAAAAAAAATAGACAGAGTTCACATAATAAAAGGCCACAGGGTTTTACAACCCTAGAAACACCTTGCATAAAATCTGTGGTTGGTAAATTTATATTTCACTTTTTTTGCAATAGTTAAATAGAACCAACTGCAAGAAGTATTGAAGTTAGACCAACTTGTGTCACAAACTAAAGCAATTTTTACAGCACACTCACCAACCTGAGAAACTATGCATACAGTGTCACAATAGCATGATTAAAGGTGGCATACTGATGCACACTACACTACATACTGTCTAGTGCAATCATCACATTATCCTGTAATTAGTGTACTTATTACATGAACAATAATACAAGGGGGGCATGATCAAGACATGAACCAAACTGTAAAAAGGTGTGGAGCAATAATTGCATAGCACTGCATTTGTGACATGATAATCATTGGGATTATTTTATAGCGCATCCTGATAGTTACACTGAAACATAATATCTCAGGGCCACTAATGAGCAAAGAAACCACAACTTCACACAAAACAGTTGCAGTAAGAGTTCAAGTTCAATATAGTTTTAGCTTCAGCAGTTGGAGTAGTCACATGTACGGCCACTAATATAGGGCACAAATCTCGTTTAAGAACTTTTTTTTCTCCCCTGACCTCAACCTCCTCAACTGCACAATGCCTACATCCCAGTTCCTAATTTTACTCCGGTCGGCGGAAGAGAAGTTTGGACTGAAGTTCTCTCGTCCGGGCACTTTCCTCTTTGTAAGACTGTTCCCCGGGGGCAATAACGCCGGGAGGCTGCCTCACTACAGATCTCGTCTGAGCTTTTCTGGCCGGCTGTGTGTTTATTTAGCCACCCTGCAACTTCCACACTATTCCGTCAAGCGCCGGCGTCCTCAATACAACCACTGTATACAGCGGGGAGGAGGGGGTGGGGGTGGGGTGTGTGTGTGTGTGTGTGGGGGGGGGTGGTGTCTGTGTGGAGCAGTAAGGTGGGGAGGATACAGTCTAAAGAGTTGAGAGGAGAGGAGAGAAAAGCAAAAGAGATGACGGGAGAGAAAAGGAGAGGAGAGGAGAGGAGAGAAGGGGACAAAAGAGGAAAGGATAGGCGAGAAGGGGAGAGGGGAGGGGAGGAGAGGGGAGGAAAGGAAAGGAGGAGAGAAGAAAGGAGAGAAGAGGAGAGGACTGGAGAAAGAAGAGGAGAGGAGAATAGAGAGAAGAAAAAAGATGAGGAGAGGAGAGAGAGGAAGAGGACAGAAGGGGAGAGGAGAGGAGGGGGGAAGGAAAGGAAAGGAGGAGAGAAGAAAGCAGAGAAGAGGAGAGAACAGCAGAGAGAAGAGGAGAGGAGATTGGGCTGCTGTGCTGTCTAATTTAATTGGCACAGGCTCACCGTTGGCAGCGGTTCCCAGGCGACCATTACTGAGAGCCTGTGTGGATGATGCTACTAAACCACCAGAGGCGGGCTGAAGATTGAACCTGTTTCTGTTCTTTTCTTCAACAATGTTTTTTTTCCCTTCCTTTCCCTTCACCCCATTCCTACCTGATTCACCATTGCTCTACCTATCTTTCTCTCTTTCTCTCTCTCTCTCTCTCTCTCTCTCTCTCTCTCTTTCTCATCTCCATGTGCCCTATTTATTGCAGACGTACCCTCTCCAAGACATGTACTTTGGCTATGTGGCATCCAAAAAATGCAGCCAAAAAGGCAGTAAAAGAGCAGTGTGACAGCTAACTAGCTAGCGCCTCTTTGACTAGGCTCTCTTCCCCTGACTGCTGCTGACTCACCGGGGCCTCTGGCAGCACGAACACGGGCACGGAGCAGGGACAGGAGCAGGGGCAGGGGCAAAGGCGGAGCTCCAAACTGGCTTGCCTGCTCCCTGGCTCCCTGGCCTCCTGTAGGGTGGGGTAGGGGGTTCAGGATGAGATCCAGGCCTGACTGACTGACTGGCGCCATCTCAAACGGGCTGCTGGGCACCCGGTGCCATCCGGTGCCATGCCATCCCTGTCATCCACCCCCCCCGCCCTCCTCCACTTCTCCCCACTACTACCATCCGGCAGCGATAGGGATTAGGGCTAAGCATCGGGCACTGGGCAACAACACTCTGGTGGCATCTGCCATGTCTGCATAAACAATGCCCTCGATCCATCCATATCTGGACACACCCCACACCCCCCACACAGACATGCACACACATACACAAGCGCACACACACACACATATACACAAACACACACACACACGCACACACACACACACACACACAAACATACACACACATGCTTTTGTAAAGCTGTATATAGAGTGAGCTTTTTATGCCTGACAAATGCCAGGGTACCATTTGCAAAATTCCTCTACAAAACACTGCCTTGGAGGTACAAAGGGCATTTCCCTTGCATGAAGGCTTGAATATATACTGTATATGGGTACTACCAACAGAACACTGGAGCAGAGCCAAGTGTTAAAACTCCACTACCACCCTATCACTCTTATGCACTGTCATAGTGAACACACTGTTTACGTACACTGTTTACTAAATAGTACAAATTTGACATTAAAACAACATTTGAAAAGTGTTGTATCTGTCAATAAATTCCTGGAATGTCTCTGTGTGTATGGGTGTGCATGCATGTGTGTGTGAGTGTTCTTCGAATGTCTATTGAATCATTCATCTGACTGACTTCACACTTGACAGGGATTTTGCTACATACATAAGTGGGTGAAATGTTAAGTTTTATGTTTTTTTTTAAGAAAAAAAATGCAGAAGACATACAGAGAATACATATCCCACATATACTTTTCCTTTGGCAAAGTAGATGTAGGCGAGCCTGTGTTTTGTGTCTATGTTTACACACAGTGACATGATGGGAATCCCTGAAGTGTCTTTGAAATCAGCTTAGCGAAAGCCATGCAGACAGTTTATCAACATTTTGGACACATATCACTTTTCAAGTCTTTAGTGTGTTTCACAGATTTTGTGTATGTAATCGCTATGTGAAGTTACAAAATCAGATGCATATGCCAGAAAGAGTTACTTTACTCCACATCTCCCTCTCTCTCTCTCTCTCTCTCTCTCTCTCTCTCTCTTTCTCTCTCTCTCATCTAGAAATGCCTTACTCCTGTTTTAGCCATTTTCTTTCATAACCAAGCAATGCCACTTTGTACTAACTGTTCTTAAACAGTGTGTAAACAAATTACCATTAAAAAGAGTGACAGTGTGGTTAAAGGTTAAAACGTGGTATGTTTTGGGCTAACAAATCTTAACTGTATTTATGCTTGTGACAGGTCATTACTCTCATGACCAATTAGATCACAATACAATTCAAACTATAGTTGAATAACTGAATGTTAATCTATCCATGAACAGTTCAAATAAGGTCTCCCTGATAATAATGGTATATCACTAGTACATTTGCACACTTTCCATAAACTATTCTCTCATTTGTAGCTAGGCTCACACCAAACTGGATTTTCTGAGTCTGTAAGGTGGGATACTTAAGTCAGCTTAGAGTTTTTTTTGCGCCTTCAATTTGCCTTGGGATCTCAGATTCATTAAGAGGTCTTAGATGCCACATCTGGTAAAAACACAGTGAAAATAATGGTGTCCATTTGCTGACTGGACCATCTGTGTTCATGTGTGTGTGCACTCAGGGGAAAGCACCTCATCACTTCTGACTACAGCGCTCGGAAAACAACCCTACAAACAAAGGACCAATAGCTAATGAAATGCACTATTACCCTCCATGCTACCAAAGGCTGAGTCACCTGACTGAGTCAGAACTGCTGGGACCATGGCCCTAGAGGCGGAAAAGGTGGAGACACTTCACAATTCACAAACAAATACTTGAAGCCTTTCCCAGGGTACCTCAAGGGTGTTTAAGGTAGATCAAGGATGTTTTTGGGTAGCAACAGGCTTGCTCTGTTAGCCTCAGCATCAAGTGTGCTTGTGGCTGTGTCAAGGCTAAGGAGGAAGACAAATGGTTCTTACCTGTTTCCATTCGGTTAAGTGAAAGATCCAGTCCAGGGTGCCATCCATCAGAAGGTTGAAAAAGACAAGAAGAGAAAACAGAGAAGAAAGAACATCAGTGTAAGGATTACAAACAAACTTCTTTTTTTGTTTAGGGTTGAAACAAGACCCACTAAGCACCAACATTTGTTTCACAAAAAACAAGCACTCACCCATTATTACAAATGGCACAAGAAGAGAAAAGAAGAGAAGAAGAAGAGGAAAGAAAAATGCTTTGTTGCCAGAGACAGGCTCATGTGTGTTTGCTCTGGGTTGGGTGAGTGAATGTGCTTGTTACGTTGTGGAGAGTGGGTGCGTACATATAAGTCGTTTGTCGGCAGGTGCAAGACAAAAGTGTCAGACAATGTAAAGATCATCAGGCATATCATATCCACAAGGATCGAAACGTTGCATTTTTAACCAATAAAATTTAACTTTTGAAGCAAACGAGGCAGTGTGCAGACCCACATCTTTACATTGAATGTGCTTGTTACCCAGAATGCTGACACATCATTAGCATGTCTGTCTATCTGATTGAGACTCGTGCTTATTAGTGGTCCCCCCAGTGAATCCCCTTCCTCTGTCTGAATACATGGTGCAGTGAATGCCACACAGAGCCTTGACTGCTCACTATATACAGTACATACACTACCGGTCAAAAGTTTTAGAACACCCTAATTTTTCTAGTTATTTATTGCAATTTAAGTAGTAAAGGTTCAATGAATACCCTGAACTGGTACAAAGGTAAGTACTGAACAGCCAGAGGTTAAAAAAAAAAGAATTTGGCCTTAACTGCTCACTATATACACATATATCTGTATATCTATCTAAGCTCTGAGCTATGACGAAAGACAGACCAATGCAACCACTGATGAGATGAGTCAGTCTTTTTACAAAAAAAGAGGAAAAAAAAATCCCATCCTTTTAAAAAATTCATTACCCACTTTATCCCATGGCACATGAAGGTTGGATGAGGAGCAGGTTCGGGAAAATGTCAACAAACACACACATCACCAGCGGATATGGCCTTCTGCTTCTCTTAGCAACCACAAGCACCAAGTCAAACCAGGTCAGGCCACTCATTTCATGCCACTTCCTTCACCTAACAGCTTCAGGTCAACCAAGCACACGGGAAGCAGCCAAAAAAAAAGAAAAAAAAAAGACAGCAGCACAACCGCAGCAGATGCATGAGAGGGCATACAAGGCAGTTTCACATTTGAGTTAGGCTCAGTTGTTATTCGACACTTGATATGATGTGAGTTCACTAACCACAGATGACACAGATTCCCTCTTAACTTACCTCTGCAATCAACTCAACACAATGTCACATACGTACAGTAGATCTGCAATAGAGAGGGATCTGTGTGCTAGTGGGATGTTATCTTTTTAGAACAAGGAAAGATACAGGAGGCTTCAGCAGTGCACTTTTTTAGCTATGAGCAGAGCACAACCTAACGTGAGTCAAACTCTCAGCCATAGTTTTCTTTACCAGCACAGAAACAGTCAGGTTTAGCTAATTGACATCCTGTGACTTAGCTGCCTATCTCTACTGGTTTGCTGGTCCCCAACTGTAAGTGCCTTTTAATTATCGGAGCTTTTTAATTACAGGCATAGGGCATTGGTGTGTATGTGTATATGTGTGTGTGCGTGTGTGTGTGTGTGTGTGTGTGTGTGTGTGTGTGTGTGTGTTTGTGTGTGTATGTGTGTGTGTGTGTGTCTGTGTGTCTGTGTGTTTGTGTCTGTGTCTGTGTCTGTGTCTGTTCAAACACACCTATACATATAGAGAGAGTGAGACAGAGAGAGAACCAGAGAGAAAGAAAAAAAGAAAGAAAGAAAGAAAGGGAGAGAGAGAGAGAATTTGTCTTTTGTCCTCGATGTGCTCTGCAGTAGCGCAAAGCAAACAGATTATGCACAGCCAGTGTATAGTGTGCAGACAATATACTGACATTTTCCAATATGACTCCAGCGGGCCAACAGGTATACAGAATAAACAAAGACAGCATGAACCATACGAGTCAACAGCATGAACCACACGAGTCAACGACTGGCAGAAAGCAGAAAGTGCAGACAAAGGTTTAGCCCTGAGACAACTAAGGAGTTAAAGAAATGAGAGGGACTACACTGACAGAAAGGATGAATAATAATAATAATAATAACTAGGCCTATGCAGTCGTCTTCGACTGCTAAAGGTATATCCCCGAAACGCGATGCTTCAAAGCCCCCAACATTCATACTGTATTTCATTGAATCTACCCTAGAACATTGAAACACCAAATCTGGGACAAATCCATCCAACTGGTCAGAAGTTATGGGCCAAACCAAAATTCAGCCATCTTGAATTCAGCCATCTTGAAAGTGTTGGCCTCCAAACTCGAATAAGTTCATGAACCTACCCTAGAGCATTAACACACCAAATCTGGGAGAAATCCATCCACCCAGTCAGAAGTTATGGGCCAAACAAAAATTTGCCCATCTTGAATTCAGCCATCTTGAAAGTGTTGACCTCCAAACTCGAATCAGTTCATGAACCTGCCCTAGAGCATTCACCCAAAAAATCTGGGACAAATCCAAACATCCGTTCAAAAGTTATCGCGTTAACACGAAAGACCTTACGCGGCGGACGCGGCGGACGCGGCGGCGGCGCACGCAAAACCATTACATCCCCGACGCTCCGCGTTTCGGGGATATAATAATAGTAACCTTTATTTGTGTAGCACATTTCATACAAAGGATGTAGGTAAAAGTGCTTCAACAGTTTGGCAAAGGACCACAGGACAGGATAGATACACATAGCACACTTTGCTAGAAGTAGGGGAATGGGCTAACATATCTGATCCCATTCACAATTTTTTCGTTCAACAATGTGTTTTGAACACACTGCAGTTGCTAAGACAACCTTGTCTTGATGTCGGTGGGGTTTTTTGTGAGCCTATTTTTACTCCCTGGCCCGTGCCATGATTGGGTTGTCAAAAGGCAAGAATGGTTTAGTGTAATCTTGCTTATATAAACCTGTTTCTTCTCAGTCACCCGGAGAAAGAAATGGCTTTTTAAAACTGAAAAAGGGAGAGGGAAGGATTTAATACACTCTACAGTCTGGGAACTTCTCCATCAACCACTACTCCAAAAATAATCTGCAATTTTGCAAGCACCCACAAGTCACAAATGAACAACCTGGAGATTTTTAAAACTAGGAAAGCTTAAAATCATTCTTGCAAACACCTGGCTAGCAGCACTATTCTGCATCATACTCCTTTATACTTCATAGACCACCCTGGCTCCTGAGGGCATGGTATTTCTCATCAATATACGGTAGGAAGCACATCGTACTTGACATTCTATAGGATATGTTCATTCTATTCATCTTGGGTTCCATAAAACATAACAAAAAAAACATTTCACCTCATTGCTGCCTTATGCAGAACTTACTGTGGACATACGTAGATTAGCTGGTGTGTGGTATGCAATCCATACACAAATCAACTAATGCAAGCAAGGCTATTTTCGGCTGGAGGGTGAGAAAAATTTGGATGCGAAAATTGACTTTATAAGTTCACTTCCTTAAATCAAACCTTTACGGGAGGTGTATTTTTGTCTGTTTTCAGGGGGATAACTTCTTTTTTTCACCAAGTTAAGTTTCATTTTTTTTAAAAAGTGGAACAGCAAAAGAAATAGCTGATAATAGGCACTATGCCAATAACAACAGAGTACCTTCCGCTACATATATCTGTAAATGTGCTTAATATTCTGTTTAACGTGTGATTAGACCAGCATCTTTAGTGTCCATACAGGAACACGATCAGTACACACACACACACACACACACACACACATACACACACACATTTATATATATAAACACAATGCCAAGATGAAAAAGAAAGGACTAGAAAAAAAGAAAAAAAGACTGAATGAACACTGAAAGAATGACTTGCTCCACGGGAGCGGCCCTTCACTCTGTGTTTCTTTGTCTATCTGTCAGCCAAACACAGAGGCGTTTTTTTTTTTTTTTTTTGCAGACTGCACGCCACAGCTCTGCCTTGTAATTACTCCCCCCACCGCCACCCCCCACCCCCCCGCAGGGAAAGGTAACTAATCATTCCTCTAGTTAGGTGCTAAAGTGAAGCGCCTTTTGAAGAAGATAAAGCAATTTCCTGCCTCCAACACCTCACCGGTATTGATTGACCCGAGAATAACTCACAGTGTCCACTTAACCCACTACAATTTAAAAAAAAAAACTGTCTATACAAATGCATGACAGCATTTATGTTCTTGTGTCCAACCATAATCACACAATGGAATTAAATGATAGTTCGATCCTTACTGGGCCTTAATGATATCTTATTAGAGGTGCATTCCCCTCATTACTGCAACTGCCTGAAAAGCTCAAGTGTCAGGACACCCCAGACAAACAGCATGACTTTATGGATCACACGGAAGCCACTTGTCACAACAGCTGTACTTATTCAAAACAGAACAGTAACATTACAACAGAATAGGCAAACGGGTGGGTGTCTCACAGAAGATTAACCCAATAACACAACACTCAAAACAGCCAGGACAAACAAAAATGTTCCGATTTGTATTGGCAACTATTATAATCCTTTCAAAAAACCTCACAATACTTTTATTTATTTAACTTTTTTTTTTGGGGGGGGGGGGGGGGGCGATCAGGCAGCCCTTGTGAAGCTCCTGTCATCTGGCCGCCCCTCATTTACTACTAACAGTCTGTGACAGCAGAAAATACCAAGAGAGAGAGACATTTCACGAAACTCAGCAAGTTCTCAGCAATCCATCAAATCCGGACTCATCTGTATGCATCATAGTGCTGCGTGCTGAGGCACAGACAGGAGACAGGACCGCTCTTCCCTTTAAACGGATTTTTATTTAAATGTATTCATCTTTACAGACACCGTCTTCCACAGTGATTTAGAGCACAGGTGAGGTGTAGATTTGATCAGTTTGTATGCCTGCCTGGAATTGAGACCTAGTGTTGGTAGCATTTCAACGCCTCTTTCCCTCCTCCGATTTGCATTTTTTGGTTGTGCCAGGGCCAGGCTTGGTTGGGCTGAGCAAATTTGCATTTCCACTGCAAGTTAAACAGCGCCAAACCGCAGGCCATACACTTTTTGGACCTTCTTCTAGACAGGGTCTAACCACGCCACGCCACGCCACGCCACACCTACCTCCAAACAAATCAAACAATGCTGAAAGTCCAGGGTCTATTGCAACTGGCTCAGTTATTTGGCACTTGATATTATATGTGTTTACTAACAGATGAAACAGATTCCCTCTTAACTTACCTCTGGAATCAACTCAACACAATGTCACATATGGTACATTACCATTTAGGCAACAGAGAGATATCTGTGTGATACAAGCCAAAACAGAGACATGCAATATGTTGATTATGATTGTTGTATGTAGGTATTTATATTCATATTTAATACGATTGTTGTATATATATGACTAAAATGTTGTCTTGGTTTCTACATTGAAAGATAAAAAAGAGCAGAAGAAATCTGCTCTAAAACTACATGGAAAAAAGTGAAACAGACCGCAGAAAGCAATGTTTGCATTCCGAAATATGACTATTGGAGAGCAGACTGGAGTCTGTGTTTGATGTTGACTGACAGTAGCCTACTCTACAAGTACGTATCAGCATTGCAGGAGGAATTCAAGGTCAGTCGATGCAGAGTGTGGAACAGTCGAAATAAGATAGCAGTTTGTTCATTTTCTGTCATTTTGCTCTTTGGTATCTGTTACATACATACTGTTCTTAATATGAGTTAGCTACTTCCTGTCATTTTATATTAGGAGAGATTGTTGGCACACGCTGAATTTACAGTGTTTGAAAACAAAAAAAGTGTTTGTGCGGATAAGGAAAATTAAGGAGTTTGGAACTGTGGTTGCCATGACAACAATGAATGTTTCTGCTCAAGACACCATCAACAACACATCTGACATTTTGGTATATTGTTGTGAAAGTACGGAAACAGTTATGAAAACAATTGTGCGACCAGAGAAATACAGAGGGGGAAAATATAAGTTATGGTATTGAGATTTATATACGACTGAGGATAAAAACTTTTCCTCAATCTTTCAATCTATAAGCACTTCAAATGAGTACCACAAGAGACAGTAACAGTCTTGCAGATATCTTACACATGCTTATTTTATTGTTATATTTTATTTTTAATTTAATACACTCTTGGAGTCTCTGGAGTCAGTAGACAAAGCATTTCACTAGATAGATAGATAGATAGATAGATAGATAGATAGATAGATAGATAGATTCATAGATTCATAGATAGGTTGATAGATAGATAGATTGATTGATTTATTAATTGATTCATAGATAGGTTGATTGATTGATTGATCCCAAGCTGGGAAATTGAATTGAATAAATGAATGAATTTGGAACAAATAAAATGTGAAGTTTAAAATTATGGCCATGCCTACAGCTGTTCTCCATCCCACTGTAGGGCAGAGCACACACACTGGAGTCGCCAATGCTGCCAGCCTGGGAGGCTACTTGCGCTTGCCTGGCCTGTCAGAAACACTGATGCCCACATCCATCACGCTATCAGCGAAGCTGACAGAGAGGAACACGTTTCCTGGTTTGTGTTGAAGTAGTGCTGTCATTTATTCCATCTATTCTGTGATACAGTCATGGATAGCCGCATTTTGTACAACATAATCATAAAAGGGTAATAGCTGTAGCCTAGTGGTTAGCGAATTGGTCTTGAGCTTAGTTAGAGTATCGCAGACTTGAATCCTGTTCCAGTAGGAAGAATTGGAGGGTGGAGAGGAGTAATCAACTCTGGACAACTCTGGACAATCTTATTAGTCACTTGAATCTGTTTCACTTGGATTACGGCAAGGCACCTTATAATGACACTTCTTAGTACCACCCCCCCCCCCCCCCCCCCCCCCCCCCTTACCCATTTAAGCGAATGTTGTATGTATGCTGATATGTGCAATATGCTGATTTGTGATTTGTTGTGATCTGTTTTGTAATGTGTATTTATTATGTGTCATGTGTATTATGTGTATGCTACGAGACACCTTAATTTCCTTCTGGATTAATAAAGTTACTCTACTCTACTCTAACTAGTGCTCTCCTGCAGCCTCATCCACGGCTGAAGTGCCCTTGAGCAAGCCATCTCACCCCCACATTGCTCCATGGACCGTAACTGAAACCCTGTACCTAAATAACTGTACAGTATGTCACTCTGGATGAGCGCATTAGCTAAGTGTAATGTAATAATGATAATAATAATCAGCAGACCGTATCAATACTGAGAGACTTTGAAAAGTTAGACTGTTGTTCATGTTAGTTTAAATACTTTTAGTGCAAAAGCATAAATCAACACTTTCCAGGACTCTAGGAATCCTGATCCATGCCCAAGGGTTGTTTTTTTTTCCATTTTCTGTTTTTTCTGTTTCACACCTGTTTCCATTCCTTGCTTGTGCTAATTTTCACATGAATTGTCTGCACAGATTTTACTATTCTTTCTGCTCACAGTTTTCCCTGCCATGCACCTGTTCTGCCACATCTCTGAGGCCAACTTGTCTGGCGCGAGCCGCGCTTTCAGCTGGCAGCGTGCACCATCGTCGTGAGATTTGTGGGCGTGCAAGGCATGTATGGGCCCCCCCACCCCCGCGCCCCCCCCCCCCCCACCTAATCTGCCCCCTCCTGCCCAGCAATGCAGCAGGCCCATGCCAGCAGAACAAAGCCTTTGCCTAGCGTGGCTGCAGGCTGGCGCCAGCCAATCCCAGCTAAACTGCCCTCCTGCCTGGCTTTACCGCGGGCCGGGGGTGGGGTGGGGGGTGATGCCAGTGGACAGACACCCGACTGAAGCGCCACCCCCCCCCTCTCGCCTGGCCAGTGCCATAAGAAACAGGGCCCCGTATGCACCCCCCTTCCCCCCACTCACCCACCCCCACCCCCATCCAACCCCCCCGGTCCAGCATGGGGAGACAAAAAGCTGCTTTCACTCAGTGCCTCATCTGTTGATGGTCGGGGCAGCCAGCAGCACATGCCACAGGGCCCAAGCCCCCTCACTGACCCCTCCACCGCCAGCCTGCCTGCCTGCCTGCGCATTTCCAGAGATTAATGACAACAAAAGTCATTTGCCATCCAGGGTTGATTTTTCTCTCCCCATGAATTGGTTATCTGTTTGCGTTCCACCTCATTTTCACAAAGCTCACGCGAGTTGAGTTGTGTCTGTGCATAGGAGTGTCTGCCAAAATGACTAACCATGACACACGCCATCTCTTGCGTTTACACACGCATTTATATTCATCTGGCTGACAGACGCCTCCATCTAAAGTGACTGCCGGCACAGGTAGAGAGCGCGCGCGTGTGCTCCCTAGAAACCTCTTTCACAGAGAATAAGCCAGAAGACAGAGAGAGAAAATCTCATTCAGGAGAGAGATGCCATCACAGGGGAGCTCCTGTGGGAGTGAAATATATAAAAAATGTATCGCAAATATATCAAACAGAAACAGCACAGTCGGGAGGAGGAGGAGGAGGCAGAGGAGGAGGCAGAGGAGGAGGAAGAGGAGGCTGAGGAGGAGGAAGAGGATGTGAGGAGGTCTCAGGGAGACTCAGGCATGGTGGCGAGTCACTCCCCCAGATTTCTGCGTCCGCGTGTATGACAGCACATGATTCATCCACCGTGACACTAACATGATTATTATTGATAGGCTGCGCATTGCTAATCATTCACATGACTGCTAGATATCGGAGTATTGGGATCATTAAAATCAATTCATAATGGATGAGTGTGCCATTTGCAAACTATTGACATTTTCTAGCCATGATCAACCTCACTGTTCCCTGTGTCTGTGTGCTTTGCTTGTACTAATTAATGCATTACACATTAGCTTTACTGATGTCCTCTACCGAAGTGAAATGGATTGTGAAGGAAATATCATGAAGCCCCCAAAAACATAACGATGCAAAGTCTAATCACAACACAAATGGAAAATTAATATGTGAAGACTGTTTCTGCAGAGGTGTGAGAGAATTCAGCTGCTGTTCTTCCACATATTTCTTTTGTGGTTGTGTATGTGTATCGATTCATTCTAGAGGTCGATTGCTCGCAGCCTCCCTGATCTGTGTACATGGCTAAGGTCTGTTACACCCCCATCGACTGAACAGTGATCTGCTGCTATTGTTCTATCAGCTCTCCCCCTTTCTCTCTTTTTTTTGGAGCAGCCTCTCCTAGGTGCCAGTAATTTATTTAGCTGCCATGCTGTGCTTTTCTTTCTCTCTGTCTCTCTTTTTTCTCTCTCTCCCCCGCTCTCTCTCCCTTTCATTCTGTGTGCATGTGCGTGTGCATGTGCATGTGTGTGTGTGCGTGTGTGTCTATGTGTGTGTGTATGCGTGTGTGTGTCTGTGTGTGTGTGTGTGGCTGGCAGGGGGATAGGAAGAGAAGACGGTGATAAAAAGAGCAAGCAGAGCAAGGAGTGTTCAACTGAATAGCAGAGAGACTGAGTGGAAAAGAAAGAAGAACGATAAAGATATGAATGACAAGTATGCAGAATGAGAGACAGAATAAAAAAGAGAGACAGGGTCATACAATGACAGAGAGAAAGAGAGCGACAAAGTGAGAAATATGTCTGTAAGAGAGAGAAGAAAAGGTGGTGAGAAAGAAAGAAAGAAAGAGTGAGTGAGTAAGTGAGAGAAGAGTGAGAGAAGGTATGTGGTGCACTAGAAGGACCCAAACAAACAGCCCTCATTAAGGAGCCTTTGCGGCATGGCTGAGCACTTAAATTGCATTTAAGGGCACCTTCTGAGGCAGGCTAAGCCCATCCTGAATGTTTAATAACTATCAATCCTCTTTAATCCCCCACCGACCAGAAAGCGGCACCTCTTCCTCCCTTTCCTCGGCTCACATAAATCAGGCCGGATGCTTAAGGAGAGCCAAAGTGCTGAACTCAGGGAGACAGATCCATTACTGCAATTTACGGCACCCTTCATGGGCATTTTGTTTGGTTTTGTTTTGTTTTGTTTTGTTTTTTTTCTCTCTCGGTTTTTGTTTTGCTCTTACCTCCCACTGGAGAAAGAAACAAACCAGGAAGCACACAAGACAAACAAAAGCTTCATGTTTATGTTTCAGCATTCGGTTGCAGCCTACCGGCAGTTCATTTGTCTCGCGGCATAAACTCAGGAGAGGAAAGACAGCAGGGACGCACACTGCCCACAATGATCTGCAACAGCCAAGACGATTACAATGCCATCCTATCAATATGTATATTGGTGTCTCTGATGTGCAGTATGTGTCTATATACTGTATTTCTCAGTGGTAATGGTCAATGGTAAAAATGATTTTCCACACTGTAATCTAATGGCAATGCAAAAAAAAAAAATCAGAAAAATGGCTACTAGTGAAATTACACCTTTTCTGACAAGTATGAAAGTGGTTTCTGCTAAAAAACACTTACTCTCAGCATGCACTTTGGATTTTTAGCTTTTACATACCATTTACATACTGAACACAGCATACAATGTATCATTTAAGCTGAGAAACTTCCACAAGTCACATAATAGCCTGCTTCACAGTTCTAATAAAGCTGAACTACTGGTCAATGGTCACTGGCTAATATAGGCACTTATTTACCATGTAACAATCACTCACCAGTTATGTAGCAGCCAAGAAAGTCTTGGTTTTTAGCAAAAGGACAGTACGTTTCTTAAAATGGATAGTTTAAAGAAATAATTATTGTATTTAAAAAGTAGAAAAGGTACAATAGAGGTACAATTATATATAATTAGCTACCGCCAAGACTTTCCTTTTAAATTTTAAAGACTCTTAAAAGGGAACCATATGCTAATGTAGATGACAACGCTTTACAAATACCTAACGGTTGCTGGAGCAGATAGCTGAAGTGTAGTGTGTGGGGGTGGTGATATGTCTATAGTAGCTTCATAATAACCCTGCTGTGAAAAATAACAGTGAAAAATAATAAGTGTATGAACACAGTCATTAATACACATACAGTATGGGGGAAATGTGCATAGAAAAAAGCATAACAAAAGAACTACATCATTAGATACCATCAACTCTTGTTATTGTGGACTCTCTGAACCTTTCATGCTTCAGAGGGAGATGGTGTGCTATATGCTAATGAAAAACTCTGCTTTCTTTTAGGGGAAAAATTACTATGCTGGAGATGTTTGCTGCCCACCATTGTTGTTTTTTGCCCGCAGTCAATGCTCACAGGAAATGCAGAATTATCTAGGCCTCATCAGACTAAGACCAGCAAAATAATATGTATTTTTAGAATTCCTGTCTCTGCCAGGGATGATCGTACAGAGAAGATCTTTTTTTTGTTATTATCTGGGAGACAGACGGACAGTCGTGGATCATGCTAATAGACTAGCTATTTGTGACACCCACAGACACTGCATAACTCCTCACCTCCTTCTCCATGACTAAAAACGTAATGTTATCAATCCAGCATGATTGAGTGTGACAGGTCTATGCATTACATTTCACGCTGTGGGCTACGCTTCACTGTAAATACCTGCATTCACTCTGCCTACATGTGCTCTTCCAGGAAGTAAATTGCAGAATATGCTGTGGTCTGCTTATGGAACACGGCGGCTAGATCGCCTATTGTGACATGTTCTTTGGAATGCCAATTAACTTCAAGGCTGGGGACAAAAGATGTCTAATGTAGAGAGGGTTAAAGCAGTCAGTAGGCTATTCAAGGATTTTTGCTTCAAGTGTACGTGTATGAGGTAGAGACAGTTTTGATATGGGTATATTGATTTGCCACATTCATGTGCCACATGTGAAATTTAAATTAACTGTCATGATGTAACAGATTTACCAAATAAAAAATGTGGAAATTATACCTGGAACATCACATTAAGCAAGTGTGGCAGTGAACGTCACACTGTTTGGGTAGAGGAAGTACATGCACTCTCAGGTGTAATGGCCATTCCTCTTTGCATCGTGGCCTGAACGTCCATTAGCTTCTGTCTCATGAAAGCTGTGTCCTACAGCTTACCACAGCAATCTGGTAACCAGGTAACCACAGCAATCTAAAGGTTAACAGCACAAATACCAGTGCGCTCACTATGTTGTAACGGGTTGTTGTCAACCTTCTTATCTAATGTCATTAAACAGCATATTTATGACTAATACAGTGTTCAGACTCGTTTAAAATGCATTGTACATTATGCACATACATAACTATATATGTGTATTTATTTATCTGATGTGTTTATCCTTGTATATTTCTTCCTTTGAGCTAGTGTATGTATTTGATAGTAATGCCTTTGCATTGCCTAAGGACTTTAGGTTAACTCCTGTTGTTTTTCTAAATGTGCTAAATACAATAACCTAACTTGACATGACCAAATTAACAAATCAGTGCATTGCTATTTCTAAAATCTAAAACGAGGGTAGTTTTTAATGTAAAGTGCTTCCCTGGGAACCTACTGCCACTGCTGCTGGTAACGTGGGTGTGGGGCTAGGGGGGCCAATTTAGAAAATCTGTCTGCCAACTCCGTGATTTCTAATGGCTGCTGCAACTAGTTTTTTGCTGAGCTCCCAGATGGTTGTGGGGCTTTAACTGACAGCCTCATCGCTGGGGACCATCACTGCTGCAAGCAGGCAGCTGTACTTTCAGAAGGCCGCCTGTTCTGTGCAGTTGCTGACTCGTCATGAAATACAGACATCTGCCAGAAATGGACTAAGCGTACAAATACATTTGACTGTTTTGTGATGATCTGTAATCATCAAAAACATGACATACAATCACAACCCTGTGAAAACTCTTGGAAACTTATTAAAATATTTCACAGTAATTTGAGGGGAAATTTATTGCATGGTAATAATATCTATATACCACAAAAAATATTCCTACTGCTATTTGTACCACCATTTGGACAGTCACTCCTGAGAGGCACTACAGAGATATTAAACAGAAACAGGCAATTTGTTCTTAAACAGTCTTTATACCCCTTTGTAATACTTAATTTAAAATTTCATCATTACATCCCCTCGTTATTACTGCATTTCAGTAATAATGCAGTAATTTCAGCAATTCTACATTAACTACAAGACATAACCACAGTTAATTGTGGATTATTGTTCAGAAATAACTTGAAAACTGTTGTGATGAGCTTCTGCCATGATTGCGTCCACGCTCGGCCATGATGCTGCCCACTCAGTGCCGATCTGCAAAGTGAAGTGCTGCCTAAGCACTTCCCCCATAGCAATATGAAATGACAAGCTTTGAAAATGAAAACTGTATTACCATGCTTAAATAGCTCATAGCCCCGGGCATATGTGCTGCCTCTTCATTAGTAATTTAATACCACATTACATAAGCGCTTCAAACAGTCCCAGATGATCGCCACCGCCCAAAGTCCCAGCAGATAGATACCCCAGTGTGACATAACGGGAGGCTAGAGGGAGACTGACTTCACAGATGCTCTCTAGTGAGACCTAAAGGAAGACCAGAGGGAGACTAGCTCCACAGCTCTAGTGAGACATAACAGGAGACTAGAGAGAGACCAGCTCCACAGCTCTAGTGAGACATAACTGGAGACTAGATGGAGACCAGCTCCACAGCTCTCTAGTGAGACCTAAAGGAAGACTAGAGGGAGACTAGCTGCATGGCTCTCTAGTGAGACATTACATTACATTGCATTTGGCAGACGCTTTTATCCAAAGCGACTTACAAAAAGGAGGACATAAACAACAGAGGTGTAAAAGGACACAGAGTAGGGACACAACAGACATATGTACTTCTGCATAGGGACAGAGAGAGAGAGAGTTGGATTAGTGTTTGTTAGTTATGTTAGTTTTGTTAAGAAGGGAAGCAATCTCGGAAGAGAAGGGTTTTTACAAGCTTTTTAATAGGGAGGGAGGGATGTTGCTGTTCTTGTCGCAGCATAACGGGAGACTAGAGAGAGATCAGCTCCACAGCTCTCTAGTGAGACATAATGGGAGGCTAGAGGGAGACTAGCTCCACAGCTCAGTAGTGAGACCTAAAGGAAGACTAGAGGGAGACTAGCTCCACGGCTCTGTAGTCTGGAGAGACAGTCACACAGCTGTGTGGCCCTTACTGTCGTGTCATCTGGTAAACATTCCACATCAGCACATCACAGTTTGATGAGATCAGTAAGATGTCCTTAAAACAACACTAATTATAACACCCTAATGATACGGCTGATGATATGCTATTTCTACACCCCCGTTCAGAAACTGTGAGATTACATCTCCATAACAAGGGCTCCCAGACTGCAGGCCGCTCAACAGCAGCCCATATCAGTGTTAATGGCTTTCAATTACAAGGGGAAGAAAGCAGACAGGATCAATGTGTCAACGATGTGCCAATGTGCCATCCTCTTTAATCATATAATATGGTGCACATTCACCCTGTAACACAGTTTGGCAACGCATCAATACATTAACACTAATTCCAAAAAAATAAAAAAAATAGTAAGGACAAGGTTATGTAACTACCAACTACAGAATATTAACATCTACTGTATGTAGGAAAGTATACAACATATAACGCAAAACTATTCAGGACATTACCATGTTGTAAGACCTGTCTGATAATTAGTGTAATACATGGCAGTCATACGGATAGAGTTACAGTACAGTGATCCCACATCCATCACCGTAGTTACGTTCCAGAACCCCCCATGATAGATGACAATCCGAGATATAGTGAGACCATATAGAAAACCTTTTATTTTATAGTTTAAGCCTTAATATACCCCTTCCACATGCTGTTTTTACTGTAATGCATTTACTGCATGTATTATTGAATTATTACTGCATTTTAATCAATATTTATATGTTACAGCAGAGTTATCATAAACTATAATATTGTTCTGACAAACTTTTCTATAGCATGCATATTGCTATAGCATGCATATATTAATGAATAGAAACATGCGATATAGCAGGAGCGTGAAAGGTGAAGCGTGAAGGGGGATGACTGTATAAAGATCGCTACACAACCCAGAGAGTTACTCTGGATGTAAATGAGGACAGTCTGCTGTTAGCACACCATAAACATGTCCGATGATTCAACTGCAGCGGTGGTGGCATTCACGCCGACACGCTTCATTTGCACAGAACTATTCTAAGCCTCTGCCATATGTCTTCCCTCTGCATGGGTTGTGTTATTGTTGGTTTGTTTGTTTGCTTGCTTGGGTCCTAATATATTTTCCATGTGTCAGGGGCATTTGCTTACAATCTGGCCACCACAGTTAGGCGACACTGTTGTTGACGGTCTTGTTCTTGTTTTTTTTTTTTCGGAGTAATATTCAACAGCAAAACCACTGACAATGAATTCTGAAGCTTTTTAAATAAAAAAAATTAAATGGAAAAAAAAAAGAAAAACCTTTTTTCAGGCAACCGGCTCCCCATGGTGCTGGGTGCCGTGTGTGTCTTTGAGACCCGACTGTGTGTCCGACTGTGGCTATGGCTGCCAAGCCCCCTGCGCTGAGGATTGTGGGTAGGGCCAGGGGCACAGATGGGAGGAGAGGAGGAGACCCATTTGTTGGGGAAGGCAGCCAGGGCCCAGCACAGCAGGACTCCATATTACTCACCAAACATCTTAACACGGTGCCGCACACATCAGGTCAGAGCAGCCAAACTGGCGTTTTGCGTCACAAAACAAACACCTCATGGAAAGTAGCAATAAGTCACCCAGCAATCTCAGCATGGTGTGGCACTTTTTTATCAGTCAGCATTTGATGCGGAAAATAAACTTTACGTTACATTACATTAGCAGATGGTTTTATCCAAAGCAACTTGCAAGACATAGATAAGCTTAATTGTGGATTGATGTTCAAAAACAACTTAAAAAACTGTTAAGCAATTTGTGGGTTGTAATGAGGAAAACAATATAAGATATTACAAGGTAAGTGGCAGAAGGACATCCTTAGTGGGCAGATAGGTGTAGGGAAGATGCATCTAGATGCGCCTTCGCCTACCTCACTGGTAAGAGAAATGTTTTCAAGTACTTCTTTAAAAAAAAAAAAAAACAGAAAGTTATGTCATGGATGTAAAGCTTTCTACAAATGAAAATGCACAGAAGGTCCTGGTGCCTTGCTGTAAAACATTCCCAAAAGTTCTGCAATAACAGAAGGTACATTTTTTTTTGCCTCGACATTTATGGAGCTCAGAATGAGAATAATTTGCTTGCTTTCTCCTCTCTTTTCCTTTGATCTGCATTTGTGAGGTCAGGCTGCTTTACTGACGAGAGGACGGGAAGCAGGCCAGAGCCAGAGTCAGAGCCCGAGCCAGAACCATTCCTCTGAGCTGACCTGAAACACCCTCTGATGCTGGGGCTGCTTGCTAATTGACTCGTTTACTTGACTTTTCATTAGGCATTCACATCTTGATCAACAGGGTCTCCTGCTAGGAGCAAGGGCCTGCTACCACTCCACTGATGTGTACTGTGCCAGTATTTTTTGCATGGCCCACTAAGATTAATTGAGATCACACAGAAGTTAGAGAGGATTAGTACAACATTTGCATTTACCTTGATGCTACATCAGTTTCTTGACATTAATCTTATTTACTTTCACAGAATCAAATCTTCAGTAAAATAAGAACTGACAGGTGAGGCACGTGAAGTCAAAGCAGTCTAAGGGCTGCTGGGCCAAGCACACACCTGACAAACAGGGCACCCTTTGTGCACCTGAGACACTGCAGCACTCACACTATTACATTACATGACATTACACTACACTACATTAGACCTAGCAGACGCTTTTATTCAAAGCGATTTACAAAAGGAGGACCTAATAAGCTAACAGAGATGTAGACGAACACAGGGTTAGCAGTGTTCATACACACAAGGAGATGCATGTGCCACATACACACACACACATAACCATAACACTGCACTCACGCCACCCACCTCCACCTGCTCACAACATTCTATCCTGTGTCCACACACACACGCGCGCACACACACACACACACACACACACACACACACACACACACACACACACACACACACACACACACACACAGGCACATGCACATGCAGGGCTGTAACACTTCTACCACAGCAGTGCCACAGCACCAGGGATAAACACACACACACACTCTCTCACACACACACACACACACACACACACACACACACACACACACACACACACACACACACACAAAGACACACACAAAAACACACACACACACACACAAACGCACACACATGGTGCATCATAGCTGGTGAATTGTTTTACTCAGCAAGCCTAGAGTGGAGAAATGTGGTGAGCTATTGTTCAGGAGGCTGCCAGTAATGCAAAGCTATTGTTCATACCGACTGTAGTGTCTTCAAGTGATTAAGTCATAATGGGGTATAATTGCCAAGGGTAAAGACTGTACAGTTATTGTATTAAAAATATGTTTAAACGTGAAACAAAATGAAATGAAACGCAACATCTAAGGTCTTTTACACACACATGTATGTACACACAAAAAAACAGACATGGACACCCACATACACACACACACACACACACACACACACACACACACACACACACACACACACACACACACACGTGTGCACATACTAAATTGTTCTCTCTTTGTCAACCTTCTTCTAGATACACACCTTACACCTTTTCAACTAAATGCATTAAAGGCTGTTTAAAACAGATGTTTCGCTCCTCTCAGTGGTTAGTCAATATAAGAAATAAGCATGCGATGGCTTACATAAAATGCTTATATACTGTATGTCTTTAAACTGTCTCAAGACTGGATTATGAAATGCGCTGCACTGAAGTCAGCCAAGACCCCCTTTGAAGTAGAACTAAGGGGAGCACAGTGTGAAGGAGTGCCTGTGGACCCTCTCTGGCTAAGACAAGCACACACACACACACACACACACACACACACACACACACACGTACACACACACACACACACACATACAGTGACTGTGGATCCTCTCTGGCTAAGACAAGCACGACAGCCCTACACTTCAGCAGGTCCGTTTTCCTCCTGGCAAACCAATCATTCCCTACACCGGACACTTTTTGTGTTTGTATGTCTGTTTTATGTGTGTGTGTGTGTGTGTGTGTGTGTGTGTGTGTGTGCACGGGAGCAAGCACGTGCTCAGGCAGCAGTATGGTGCGTGATGATCGTAACGCTAAGCTGAACCTTGCCAAACTAAAAACTTAACACCACACCGGTTGTAACTGTCATTGTTAATGCAGCAGAGGAAAAAAGCTTTGTGTGCATGCATGTAAGTTTGCGCATATGTGTGAGTATGTGTTTGTGTATCTGTGTGTGTGTGTGTGTGTATGTGTCTGTGTGTGTATGTGTGTGTGCATTTAAGTTTGCATATATATGTGAATGTGTGTGCATATCTCCATGTGTATGGGTTTGTGTGTGTGTGTGTGTGTGTGTGTGTGTATGCTAGTAATGCGTGGGTCAAGTATTTTTTACACTTGCCCCAACCCGACCCATCCTGACAGCCAACCCGACCCACAAAATTATGATTTTCAACCCAACCCGACTCAACCGGCTATTGTTTGTTAAAGACAAACAAAAGCTGTAACGATATCATTTAGAGGAAAACTATTCTAAAATGACAAACGACTAAAACACAAACACAGTTTTCTGGAAAATAGCCTATCAAGGCTAATGACAGACTGTAAATATATTTTAAAGTTGCAAGGTGAAGATAGTTAACTATTATACCACTGCTTGCTAGAATTTGCAATTTTAAAGTGCTGTTTAAAAAACGTAAACGTTTTTGCCCTATGTTGACCTTAATAAAAAATATCACTCAGTTATTTGTGAACTGTGTGAGAGGGAGAAGGAGTGAGAAGGACATGAGCCTATTGCCTAAGTATATCCTGTACCTTTACTTGTTTATTGCACTTCATTGTAAAAGACAGATAGCCTACAGGAGATGCATGGCAGGCTATTATTTTCACTACACAAATTACACTGGTCAACAACAAATTTATTGTCTATGATGTTTTAGCTGATTTATAACAATTTTGATGTGCTGAATCCAAATATCACATTGGATATGTTATAGCATTCTAGAGGTTCACATGAACAGAAATTCATGCCCTGAATTTCTAACAATAATGACATATTATTCAATTTACATGTAATTACTTTTTAATTGTATACTGTTCAATTTACAGTAAGAGAAGTTTGTAACGAAATTTTGTGACGAGTAAAATCTGCTAGAAAACCTTTTTTGCTTTACAACTGAGTGTTTTTGCTGATTTGTTGCTTTGTTGTGTCTTATCTCGAATAAAAAAATAAAATAAAATCAGCTGATAATGTAGCAAAAATGTAATAGATATAGTAATAGTAAGAAAATAATGTAATAGATATAGTAATATCAGATTTTTAAAAATGATCTTAGCACAGAAACCTGACCTGATCAAGAGAAATCAATGTCATTTTCAGATTTAGCGTTGCAAAATTGTCCTAAATCAGCTAAAAAAACAGACAATTAAAAAAAAAAATTGTTGCCCAGTGTTATTGATAGGAGGCTGCATGAGTGGGAGATTGTGTCAGACGTGCGGCCTGTGTGCATATGAGACAGAGCAGGGAAGAGACAAGGAGAACATTTCATCCCCACACAAAAACAAACCAACTGATGCTGTACATATAACTCGAATAGGCAAAATCATTAAGATTTTGACCCAACCCGCCCGCAACCTGCATTATCCTCCTAAAAAAATCAACCTGCATGTCGGACCCGCGGGCTAACCCTGGAGCCCCCGCGGGCTTTGGGTCGACCCATGCATCACTAGTGTACACCCACTCAGACATAACCAGCCCTGCTCCATTTACTTCGCCTCTGGAGCAAATGTTGAGTCAGAATGAGGGCCATTACAGCTGATGCTGGAGGACAGATCCCAGGGTACAGATCTGAGGGCCTGTTCAAGATCCCCGAGATCTCAGCATACACTAAAGCTCATGGGTCATTTCCTGCCAGTTTCGCCAGCCACCCACCCTCTCTCTCTATCTCCAGGCAAACCTCCAGATGGCTTCCAAAAAAAAAGTTATGGATGGATGGATGGATGGAGGGATGAAAACAAAAATAAAATTATATGGTGGGGAACCAGATGTAGAACATGAACTCGACATCAGGATATGTTTATTGTCATTGTTACCTGCACTGGATGGATGGTTGGATGGATGGATGGATGAAAACAAAGCACCCCCTGTGATGCAGTGACCATCACTAGGATTGTGGGTGTGCTTTGACCACCATACCAATGACCCACCATACCAATGACCCCTTTGGCATTGCGATTAATGTGCATGTTTGGTACTCTGGAGATCCAGGTTCGGAGGTGGGTGGAGTGACATCTCCTCCCCTGTGCTACACCCCATGTAACTGGAACTATGCATGTATGCAACACTAAGGACTGCTGGTACACTATAGGGTGACCATTTCAAACTGAACAGAGTGCTGAAATATTGAAGCAAAAAACATCTTTAGATGAAAAGAAAAGAAAATCCATGACAAATACAGTACACTGACCTTGAAATTTTAAGCTTTGAGAAAATACATTTGCCTCTCATGTTCCGCTTTGTTCAGAGCATTAGAATGCGGCTGACATCTGCAATCTGCATGCTAGGCTGGGGTGGTGGGTGTGTGTGTGGGGGGGTGGATCAGGTCTGTTGAGGATTGGAATTGGGGGGGCAGGGGGGTGGGGGTGGTGGTGGGGGTATGAGCACAGAGTTGGCCCGACCCGATGCCACCTCCACATGTGCCTGCGTGCGATAACACCCAGGCACTGTGGTACCTGGGCGGGGGGGCAGTGGGCCCAATGTGGCACAGGCCAACATCGCTTGGGTGAGGTAAGGCGAGGCGAGGCGGGGTGGGGTGGGGTGGGGTGGGATGGAGGCGCTCTTTTCAGCGGGGACTGCATGAAATACAACCAGGCTCAGACCAGACCTGCACTTTATATGCAATTGAGTATGAGTATATGCGTTTGTGTATGAGAATATGAGTTTGTTCAGACAGAGCGAAAGAGCAAAATGAAATGCTACACTGAATTTCACCTGTAATGAACATTTCCAAGCAAAACGATTAGCAATTACACAGCTCTGTGCGACACACATTTGCTACTGCATGCGTCACATTTTCAAGCACAGTGCTATTGTCTCACAGCACCAGGGCTGTGTGTGTATCTCACATAACCTCCTGGTTTCCACAGCCAAAGGAACAACCGCCTTCTCTTAATCACTCATCACACAGTGCAGTTACAGGAAGACATGAAAATCTAATTTCAGCCCAACTACTTTATTAACTCTGCCTAAAATATTCCACAGATAATTGACTGCATTTATATGACGTTTCAATCGGAGTAAATAGAATAATGATATTGAAATCTGGATTTTGGTTTGGATGTAACAGCACTAAACCAGACCAAAATGTAATTCACTCATGATGAATTGTTAGTATTACTCCGTATCATCATAAAAAAAAACACGTTTGCTTTTTAAAATGTGCCAAAGACAAGAGCCTAAAAACCATTAGAACAACAATTAACATCTAATGCAAAACACAAGCCTGTTTTTAAAAAAAAAAAAAAAAAAAAACAACAAATCAATTACAACAACAATTAAAACACAAATGTATTGGAATCATGAGGTAATTTTAACCGCCAGCCATATACAAGAACATATAATTGAAACAGTCATTGATTGAAACCACCTGCACATACAGACTCACGGTGATGTGTGAATATGTGGACCTCTGAAGTATATGCTTTAATTTCCACAAGGAAATTTTCTTTGAGCATCCAATTCACAGTCACAGACTTCCCCTGCTGCTGCTGAGGTTCATCATCGATTAGTAGCCATAACAGCCTCGTCTAACAAGCCACAAGCCCAGCTACACAAAATTCAACAACCCAGAATAGAATCTGTGATATTTGTTTTTGTCTTAGTGTAATGGTCACATTTTTTTTTTACACCCATGACAGCTCTTGCACTCCCTGACCCTTTCAACAACCACTGCTGGGTTTGCTCTATTGGCGCTAATCTTGTCTAATTGGCTCTCATCTCCAATTATGCTATGCTAATTATGCTAATGAAACATTATGCTAAAATCTTAGTTTTCTCAAGGTTGTATTTAATGTTGCCGTCATCAGAAACATCTACTATTTTCACTAGATGTAGATCTATATGATCAATTAAAGTAGTTTTCAGCACAATAGCAGGTCCTTGTGTCTAGGATAGCTGTGCATTACTGCCATTAACATACACAACGTCAAAGGCAACTCACTAGGCAGCGGGAGGCTAAGCAGGCCTTAATGGATGTGTTTGTATTCGGAGGGGCAAGAGCGGATCGTTGACCACGCTCACATAATGCTGACGCTACTCCGTGCCTCTTAAGATCGCCGGCTCGTTAGTGTGGTCTGTGGGCTGGTCCAGACCATCAATACCCAGCTGGGGTGCAGGGGAACGGTGCGGGATGACAGAGCCATCAGTGAGCTGTGTATGGGCTGGGTTAAAGGACAAGTTTGGTGTGAGTCAACCCACAGCCCTGTTGTTCATGGTCACAGAGTGCTGTTGGTAGGAAAAACAATAAAAAATGTGAGGCGACATAGCAGGTAGCTAATACTAACTGAATGGGGCATAAAAACGTAGTTTCATTTCTCTATGCCCCATGTCAATTTTTTCCTTTTTTTTCCCTACCAACAGCACTCTGTGGCCACAAACAACAGGGGTATGGGTTGATTCACACCAAACTTGTCCTTTAAGGCAAGGCAGAAAAAGAAACACAGGTGTTCCTGGAGCCGAGGTGTAACCAGCCAACATATAACACATGCGACTGCTTGGGATCCCCAGGTCGCCAAAGGTCCTTAGAGGGCTGGTAACCTTTCAACTACAGCGGGGACCTTGCCGATGTCAATGGAAGTGGTGGGGTTTTGCTTGGTGCCTTGAACGAACATTCTGTGCTTTTTTTTCTACTTTAAAATATAACCCAGCACTGCAGTCTTTACAATCTATGGTGTTTTTGAACGTTATGTGACCGATAAAGATGTTTTTTTTTCTTATTTTTCTATTGGTGGGAAAAGTTGAATCAACTTTAGTTGAAAGTTTAGTCAACAAAAAAAGTAATTACATGAGCCAAGCTATGTAGCTAGTTTCAGTATGCTATTATGGATTGCCGATACGGCTATTAAAGCCATACATTTCACCTGAAAGATGAACTCAAAGGTAATTGAAAGGATATGCTTCAAGAGAAAAAAAACATCTCATTCTCTGTTTCTGCCCATATCATTTTTTCCACTTCCTGGAAAAGAAATGTAATTATGTGTGACACACATTGACACACACACAATGACATCCGCTCACCTTCCTAAAAAAGAAGGAAAAAGATAAAAAAACATACCCCTCTTCCTACTTAAAGTCTCAAAACAGGAGTGCTGGAATCAATATTTTGATTGACAGGCTAGGTGTGTGTGCGGACGAGCGAGTGGGCCTCTGGGTCAATTCATTAGAGTAAACAGAGCGGCTGGCTACAGGGTGTCCACATTCATGAATCAATCAGCAGAAAATCCATCTCACTGCACTCAGTGTCCCCCAACATCCCACACACCTCACGCCTCTCCCTCCAACAATTATTTCCGCATTCACTGTTTTTTTTTAACCCCACACAATTCGTAGAGTTCCTATGACATAAATCATTATTGCTATGGAAACCGCTGGGTATGTGTAGAATATATCCACATCATGTCTGGCATTTAACAAGCAGTGGGGATTTTATAGATGAGTTAAATCATATTTTTACAGTTTTATTTACAGATAGAGATCATTATCTCTGGCAAAAAAGGGGTATGTTTTAGTGCCATCTTTTGGGATTTCACAAGCAGTCCAATGCACTGGTATCTTGGATAAGAGGTTTAGCATGGACCCAGAAACATTCTCTAAAACTGAAGAGACTAACTGAAACATGGGGTTTTATGTTCGCACAGGAATGTTCGGGTATTGTGATTAAAACACAGATGATGCCAACCTTTTTTTTCTTTTGTGTGTCTACAAAACGTACTTACAAAAGTCTATATACATAAACGCATACAGAAACAGAAACACACACACACCCACATGCACATACATACACACACAAGCATACACACATGCACACTCACACACATACACACACACACACACACACACACAAACACACAGAATGCCTATGAGATGACAGAATTTCACTGCTTATTATAAGCAATTAAAGCAGGTCTGCTTCTTTAACAACAGCAGTATGCAAGTAGGGGAAAGCAAGAGAAAAATTCATCACTTTTAGTGTGTCTGTTTTTGCCCTTCAGATGACCACACCTTCTGTTTCAAAACACATACAGCCTGTCCTCATAGTGCTAAAGTGGCTTTTAAAACAACCAAATAGTGACTGGAGGGCTCCAGTGAACATAAGGCAAAAGGGGAAAAACAGGTGGGTATGTGTTTAAGTTTTAATGTGTTCTTTACAAAAAAAACCTTTTTGAAATAATGCATCCAGCCTCCAGTAATTCATTCTGGTCCTACAGTAGATCTCTCCACATAGTACAACATGGTAGCAATTACATGACGGCAATACTGCACTGTAAACCCGGATAAGTTAATACAACTCAACATTTTTGATGTAACTGATTACGTCAATAGTTTTGAGTACATTAACTATATATTTTAATTAAAGTTAATTTAAAAGGTTAAGTACATGAATTTTGTACTTAAACTTTTAAAGTTCACTTTTTAGTTAATGTACTCAAAACTATTGACGTAATCAGTTACATCAAAAGTTTAGAGTTGTATTGACAATCCGGTTTTACAGTGTGTCATTATTCAATCTGACAAAAGGTCAAATTCTCCATGGAGCACTTTGGAGTCCTGGACTTCCAGTAGCCTCTGTGTCTAATGATGGGCCGATTATCTAAGCATGAAAGTGCTATGCTCCCAACCCCAACTGAGCCCCTTTTAGTAAAAAAAACAAGGGATTTGAGTGCTATTGTCAGTGAATGGACACTGGATGCTAACTTGAGCGTATTCTTGGCTTGGTGCAGGCCTGTTGCTGGAGTGGATGAGGCAGACGGGTGTCCAGAGCTGGCCCAAGCAGACAAAAGAGGAGCTTTAAGTACCTTCAGACTATTCTGAATGCAGAGCACTTCAAAGGCAGCTCCGGGGTCTTCCCGCTAACTTGAACTTCTCACAGAGGTCTCATCAGACTTTGCTCCGTTGCCATGGCAACGTTTTTAGCTGGTTGGTTGTTACCCGCGTCTGCTTTCAGACAGTGACTACCTGTGGCTTTGAAAAAAGTCTTTGTCCGCACAGATGAAAATCCACTGACATACCAGGCCCAAAAGCAGACAAAAAAAATAGTGGGTGAGTACTGTCAGGCTTTTACTGAGAGAGGCATGGGGGTGGACACAGAGAAGAGAAGCCAGTCGGTAGTCTAAGTGCCTCCGCTTGATGTCTTTTGTTAGTGACTCAAACATGGCTAAAAAATGAATAAAAAAGATTTTTTTTTTTTTTTTTTCCCACTTTATACTAAGGATAAAGTAAAAAAAAAAAAAACGCCAAATCAAACCAAATTCGTCATAGATGAGGTAAGTCATATATACTTAAGCACACTCTAAAGTACACTTGTAAATAACACTACAAAAGAACTAAACAACAAAAACTTTTTATGGTGTTTATTTGTCCTTATTTGTTTGTTATCTCCAGATAAACAAATATAATATGTTTTGCCTAAAATATTAAACTGAGGAAAGAAATGAAAAAAGAACAATTGTCATTATTGTTTAAACTGAGATAGTACTGCAAGCCAGCAACAGAAATCAAGACACTTATAATCGGATTTAGGGAGACAATGATGCATCAGCTTATGGTCTGAAACATATTAAACTGTGGTGCCTAAAATGGGGAGACACCCGAGGCTGAAAATCCCCACACAAGCTATAGTCTCTGTCAGACCCGTAATAGCATCTCAGATACAGAACTGAAACTCCTCCACACTTCTGACCTTATTCATGGAGGAAGGCAAACAATCATCTATTGACGTCTAGTCAACATTTCAGACAGTCATTACACGCCGATTTAAACTCTTAAATGAACTGCACTGGGTGGTCAGCCTGCTGATTAGATTATGTAGTCTGTCTGTTGGAGGACACACACACACACACACACGCACACACACACACACACACACACACACACGCACGCACGCACGCACGCACGCACGCACACACACACACACATACACACACACACACACGCACGCACACACACGCGCGCACACACACGCGCGCACACACACACACACACACGCACACACACACACACACACACACACGCACACACACACACACACACACACAGAGAAGCCCGCTGCCTGGCTATAAGTCTCTGATTTAACTCAGATTATCACGGAGCATGGGCATGCTGGACTGGAGGTTAATAGGGTGCGATTAATCACAGGCCACTGGCCAGCGCTTGAGTAGTCGGTGTGACACAAGCCGATCTGGGAAGGAGATGGACTCTCTGATCATTTGCAGAGTTGCATTAGAGGCGGATTCTGTGTAGTCGTTTCATAGCTGCTCTATTAACAGAAAGTGGCCTGATACACCTGTTTTTTTTATTTTATTAAATTGTGAAAAAATACTTTGCAACAGATTATGAGCAGCATTTCTATGGCCAGAAAAAGGCCAGATGGCCAGGAGTGATTGGCATTTTTAGGATTAAAGGTTATCACTCAAACTGCCTCAAAAATAAAAATAAATAAATAAATACATAAATAAATACAGTGCCTGCCTTTGGCACATCACTACAGTATTCTCATATGCCATGCCTGCAACACATTTCGCTGCAAATTCCCCTAACGATTCACACTTGAAATCATCATCTATATAGTGTTTACCATATTTATGAGAGATGTGAGAGTAAAGAGAGAAATCTGCTGGCTATCAGTTTATTTGAGAAGGTCTGATAGCATCTCTAAGGCTGCACACATTAGAACAGTTTTCTCTTTACCATTTCAGTCTCTCTTTCTTTCTCTCTCTCTCTCTCACTCTCTCACTTTCTCTGTCTCTTAACTATGCCAGGCGGAGCTGATGGCCCAAACGTCAGTACTGATCTCCATCTCCACTCCATCCAACGTCAGCAGTGATCGCCATCTCCACTCCATCTTCCCACTCGGCGGCCATTATGTGGCATTTGGAAGAGAAACTCCACAGAGCATTGCCAAAGTGCTTCTTCCTTTCTTCACAGCACAGCTGAGCAGACGCTATTTCCCTCCCTATTGACAGGGGGCCACGGTGCTGGTGAAGGAGAAGAACTTGCAAGCTCTTTACAATTCAGAGAGAGAAAGGGAGAGACAGACAGACATACAGACAGAGACACAGCCATATACCTGATATGCCTGCCTACTCTTCATCCAACTGGAAAGAACACAGGTGAAAATGCTTCTTGTTTTACTCAGTTGGCTTTGTTTAGGTTTGCTGCAGGCATATCACCCAGGTTCTTGATGCTAGTATTAACAACAGCCAATAGCCTACCGTATCATCACATGGCCTGGCAGTAACAATATGAGGTGGGGAAGAGGGTGGGCACTTCATGGACCAATTTAAACACATGTAATGAAATGTCCAGTCCTGTGATGCATTTGTAGCTGAGTTGCCCATCTATCAAATCTATCAAAATAGGAGACCCTACGATTCAAGGAAACTATACACTCATTTATAGCATGCAATGTGCACCAGAGACATGCTAGAAAAGTACATCTATCCCATTAATACTGACTGAGAACATCGGTCTCACTGACAACAGGAAGTAAAGATTCCATTTCCCAAGCTCTGTCTTTTGTTGCCAGCCATTATGCTACATCACCTCCATCTCTGTTAAAAAAACACACACACACACACACACACACACACACACACACACACACACACACACACACACACACACACACACACACACACACACACACACACACACACACACACACACACACACACACACACACACACACACACACACACACACACACTGGATATTTCCTCTAGCACACATTCTTACACACACCTCACAGGAATGCTTCTGACCTCAACGAACCATATGTCTTTGCACCCATGTTCTTAGCACGTTTTCGGGGAGAGGGCAAAGGTGGAGGTGAGCTCAGAGGAGCTTCAGAGACTTAATTGAGAGAGAGACCCCAGAAAAAATAGTACCTGCTGCACTATCTGTTCGTTCGTTTGGGTGAGGAGGGACAACACAGGAAACAGGGCAGATTGTGCTGGATGGGCTTGAGGACTACACGAAATGCTGACTACCGTCATTTGGCTGTGCAACAGTCGCTCAATAGGTAGAGGAGTCTCCAACCAACCGAAGGGTTGATTCTACCTTCTCCTGGTTAGGTCAAAGTGTCACTGAACCTCATCCTGCTCCTGGTGTGCTGATTGGCTGCATGGCAGCCTTCTAGAATGTGAGTGTGAATGGGTGAATGTGAGGCATTCAGTGTAAAGCGCTTCAAGTATAGTAAATGAATGTCAGTAACACTTTATTTGAAGGTGTTTACATAGAAGTGACATGAGCTCTTTATAAACATGACATGACTTATATCATAAACATTAATGACACTTTATTCATGTTTATGACTGTTGTCATTAAGTGTCATTTGGTTTTTGCATTGTCTGCTTCCAAAAATATATCAACTTAACATCGCAAAAAAACGAGTGACACTTAATAGCAACAGTCATTCAACATCAGTCAACATCAATAAATTCATGGTTATGATAGGTGTCATGTCATGTTTATAACATGCTCATGTCACTCTTATGTAGACACCTTCAAATAAAGTGTTACCGGAATGTCCAATATAAATGCAGTCACTTTACCATCACGCTACAAAGAGAAAAGAGTGATCCAGTGAGGGATTACAGGGAGGGGAGAAGTGGTAGCACAGAGGAAGAAGAGTGGAAGGAGAAGAGCTGAGATGGGTAAATCTTACCGGAGGAGTAGAACAAGATATCAACAGGCTCACAGGCAACATGCTTACCTGCAAACACACAGAGGGGAAAACAAGGATTACACTGAGGCTAACACATTTAACAAACTATGATCATTCAGTGTTCTCAAGTAATTTATGTACTGTTTAAAAAGCATCCATAAGTGTGGTAACTGGCACTATAAATGGCATCTATTAAGGTTACTGTATATATACTGTATAATACATTTATATATTGTATACATTTCTATATTATACTATAGATATAATTCATACATAACAAAAGGCAGGGACTGAATTGGGACAGCTTTAACCAGATAAGGTGCTAACAAGTGGATATTCCAAACAAATGCACTGTGAAGCATTATTTTAATGTTAATGAATGGACGTGTCTGAATTATTATTTTTTGGATTACACATATCACACCTAACACAGACAGATATGTGCAGATATGTGTGAATCCAATTTTTTTGTTTGCTGGCTGAAAATGGATTGGTGAGCACTCTCCAAAAAAGACAGGTGTGCCTAAAAGAGGAGTGCCTGTACGCTGTGTCAAAAACCGACATTTCTGACCCATTCACTTAATTTGCAGGTAGGAGCTGGCTTCACTCTGTGTTTCTTGAATTACTTTGAGGGTGCCGGCCCAAATGATGACTTCAAATCATAACAAAAGTGGGGGCGCACCTTGCATCAAAAGAATGTCTCTTTATTTGCACAAAAAAAGACACTCTTTTGATGCAAGGTGCGCCCCCACTTTTGTTATGATTTGACCCATTCACTTAACCATGGCCTTGGGGCTATCTGAAAAACTTCTTCACCTAGTTCACTTGAAACACTTCCGTGTGACTACACCCAATCTGTTCGGTGTGTCAAAAACAGACCTTTTGGTGGACTAGAGATCAGCACAGGGCTCATAACCTTGGGCCAGCTGATCTAACATGTCAACCTGGTCACTTGTGTCTGGTCTTAGCCTTCGTTAGTCACTTTCTTGAGTCGACCTTTCGACATTCTGGACAGTTTCAAAAAATAATCAATAGTCACAGCTTTCAAATAGCTCAAAATCCATCAATCTAGACCAAAGCACACGGAAACTATGCTCTTTTTAAACTCACGGGTGCCAAGGATACAACATTTGGTGAAATTTCCACCAAGTCAGGATGACAGCTGACAGGTTTAAAATACGACAAATGTACAAGGAAACCAGGTTGTGCTTTCTGCAATAGCCCTAAACCAGTGGTTCTTAACCTGGGTTCGATCGAACCCTAGGGGTTCGGTGAGTCGGTCTCAGGGGTTCGGTGGAGCCTCCGCCGCAGAGGTCAAGATAAACATGACATCATTTTGTGCACCAGTAAAAAAATCATATTTTATTTTTAACTAAAGAAGGGTTCGGTGAATGACCAAATGAAACTGGTGAGGTTTGGTACCTCCAACAAGGTTAAGAACCACTGCCCTAAACATAAGATGGACTTCTCTTAGTTAATAAACAGTCATGGGGTGATCGTGGAACATGTGGAGGTTTGGAACAAAATAAGAAAAAAACGAAAAGCGAGCCAAGAGTGATAAATGACATATTTCTTTCTCATGTCTGAGACTGCAGGGGACAGCAGGTGTGCGATTAGGTGCAAATGGCCTGCCTCTTAAAGGCATTTGTAATTCAGATTGTTTGTTAGATGTATGAACAGGAAACACTTCCATAAAACAAAGGAAGAAGTATTCTGAATAGCACTTCTGCTGGCATGTGTCATTTTAATGGAGAACCTTGACTTTTGTTGCCCCTCTAATGTGTTGTTGCCTTCCCTACATCCTTAGGTGTCGATGCCCCCTACCCTATCAGATTGTTTGTCATATCTACAAAAATAGTTAGGCAAAAGTCATAACAGATAGACTACAAGTGAAATGTAGTGCACACTGTTACTTCATAACACCTTATTAAGCAAAAATGTTCAACTGCATTAATTCTATAAATTCCCAATACCAAGATCTAGAATGTCAGACATCATTCTAATAATATTAAGTATTTAGTTATTTGGATGCTCATTGACTTGCTAGTATCTTGTGTCTGGGTTGAGGCAGTACATGCTACAGCACTGAGCTATCTCCGGATCTGAAGTTGTATT
>CM059272.1:4719543-4752043 GCA_030347295.1 Setipinna tenuifilis
TCTAGTACAAACACACTCAGAGAGCCTGAAAAAAACATCCCCTCAACTGTTCTAGCTCATCCATTATGGCCAGGAATGGTGCACACATGAGATGAACTGAACTGGATGGAAAAGTCCTCTAACATACGAGATTTATGTGGAGCTGTTTGCAAAACTAACTCCCCTTAAGCAGATGCACACACACACACACACACACACACACACACACACACACACACACAGACACACACACGAAAAAGACTGCAGACATTCAATAACAGAGGAAGTCTTGCATGTTGTTACATTATATTACATTACACTTATCAGATGCTTTTATCCAAAGCGACAGATATGCAGAGGAACAAAGAGTAAGCCAAGGCATAACAGTTATAAGTTAACAGTTAAAAGTTAGCAGAGCCAGGGTACAGGACAGTGTTGGTGAGTGGAGGTTAGTTGTTACATCCTTCAAGCCCATCAGCAGGTCCACAAAAGTGGATGGCACTTCCAAAGCATTAATGATGGTCAACTTGGCTTTTGGAGGCTACACTCCAGTACCACACATTTGTTCCAGCCTTTTTAAATTAGCAGATTGTAATTAGCACAGCTTCTCTGTCAGGTCGAGTAGCTCCTTGGTGAGATCCCGGGTATTAAGTCAACAGGTAGAAGCAGGTGATTTGGAATATACTGGATTGTATTATACGCATAGCCTCCGAGTCCAGGTTACCCATCACTGTCAAGCGAACACAACTGGCTGGCATAGTTTGAATTACCGGGGGTACTGGGGGTGGGAGAGTCCCCCCATAAATAGACCAAAATAACATGGTTGGGGGTTACCAACACATTAATGTAGCTAATGCTAAATGCAAATGGAAGTGCCCCCCTGTACAAAAGGTAGTACCCCCAATTATGAAGGGGTAATACACACTCTGCTGGCTGGGGCAGAGCCCTTGCTGGACACTGGCATGTGAGAAGGCTGGCTAAGCATGGCACACACACACACACACACACACACACACACACACACACACACACACACATGTGAGAAGGCTGGCTAAGGATGGCACACACACACACACACACACACACACATGTGAGAAGGCTGGCTAAGGATGGCACAGAACACAACCACGTTTTCCAGGTGACTTCTCCTGGAAAGCAGATGGCTGAGATCGGTAGGATGCACAGAGGAGGCTAGTATCTGGCTGAGGTCTGTAGGATGCACAGAGGAGGCCGGTAGATGGCTGAGGTCTGTAAGTGTGGCACAGAGAGGCTGGATGCATTTAGATCTCCTCAGCAAACTGTCTGCTTGAGCAGCAGTGTGGGGCAGACGCAGATGCAGAAAGGCTCACGCTACTACTGACACTGATAAGGGAAAAGATCCTCTCTTTGAGAAAAAAAATATCCAGGGTAACGAGTGAATGAGTGATCATAAATCAGTCATGTATTTCAACGTTGATGTTTTATTTAAAATAACAACTCTCGTGCTCTCGTTCTCGTAAATATTAGCCAATATTGTATGTCGTTTCGTCTTCGTGTGAGCAGAGTGAAACATCACACTCAATAGTCAGTTCCCGACACGCGTGTGAAGTGTTGGCTCAGTGCCTTTTTCCTAGCGGTGTCAGTGTGACGGCTGTAAAATAGCTCTCTTTACAGGGAGCCGTCAGCAGCGACAGCAGCGACGGCAGCGGTGCCATTATCCTGTGGAACACAAAGGACCTAGCGGCCGCAAGCATCCGCATCGAGCCCGAGTCGAGTCCAGCCCGAGGTTACCTACCGGCCCACTTACCATCTGCCTCATTCTCCCACTCGCCTCCTCTCCTCCCTCCTTCCTTATGCCACGCATCCATTTCTGCTTCATATATTCCCCCTTATTGCCTTAGTCTCCCACAGGCCACACATCCATTTCATACCCATCGCACTGTCTCACTCTCACTCTCCCATATATATATATATATATACATATGGGCCACACATCCATTTCATACCCATCGCACTGTCTCACTCTCCCACAGTGCTTTACATACGTATGGGCCACACATTCATTTATACCCATTTAACTGTCTCACTCTCCCACTGGTTTACACCATTCACCCATTTATGCCCATAAAACTGTCTCACTCTCCCACTAGTTTACACCACACAGCCATTTATGCCCATAAAACTGTCTCACTCTCCCACTGGTTTTAATAATATATATCACAGATCCATTTATACTTACCATACCCATTTTATTGTCTCACTCTCCCATTGCCTTACATACATCACACCACACACCCATTCATACCCATTTAACTGTCTCACTTTGCCACTGGTTTAAGTATATGCCACACATCAATTTATACATAGCATACCCATCTTACTGTCTCTCTCTCTTATTTTTGTGTTCTGTAAACAACACATGACATTTCCCTTTTACTGTCTGCCTCACTCTCCCACTTTTGTGTTCTATAAACCACACATGACATTTCCTTTCTACTGTCTCAGTCTGCCACTCATAAACTCTATTTCTTTTCTACTTCCTGCTTTCTTCTACTACTTACTGTCCAAAAGTCAGGACGTGTGTAAACCTTATCTGAGGTGCACCGCTGCTGCTCATGCAAGTCAAGGAGAGCCAGCCCCCCCCCCCCACACACACACACACACACACAAATACCCCAGATGCTTATGCAAGACAAGGAGAGCCAGCCAACCCTCAAACACCCCTGATTCTTATGCAAGACAAGGAGAGCCAGCACTCCACAACAAACACCCCTGATCCAGTGGTGAAATATGAGTGCATCGTATCATCAGCAGTACTGCCGTCTGCATCTGCTTGTGTGTGTGCGTGTGTGTGTGTGTGTGTGTGTGTGTGTGTGTGTGTGTGTGCATGTGTGTGTGTGTGTGTACACAACATCCTTCCCCACTCAGCATGCTTCACCATCAGCTACAGTGGCATTCTGCATCTGTGTAAGTGTGTGTGTGTGAGTGTGTGTGTGTGTGTGTGTGTGTGTGTGTGTGTGTGTGTGTGTGTGTACCTGTGTTTCTATGTTTGTGCAAGTATACATGATACTTCCACACTCAGCATGCCACACCATCATCTGTGTCTGTGTATTTGTGTATGTGCATGTGTGTGTGTGTGTGTGTGTGTGTGTGTGTGTGTGTGTGTATGTGTGTTTGTGTGTACGCTTCCCCACTCAGCATGCGCCACCACCAGCTGTAGTGTTCTGCATCTGTTTGTATGTGTGTCCATGATATTGTATGTGTGTGTGTGTGTGTGTGTGTGTGTGTGTGTAGACGGGTGGATTATCCCCAGTGCTAATGCTGACGGAGCCTGTGTGGAACTCCTGTGAGAGCCTCCTCGTCTAAGCCGGCAATGGCTGTGACTTCAAAGAGGACTCACCTCCTGATCACACACTCGACCCCCGCCGAGCCACAGTATTCAATCTGGCTAAGGCCTGCTGCTGCTGCTGCTGCTGGTAGTGCCTCCTATGCCTACTGCGGCTCATACAGGCCAAGACTATTAAGCTTTTTTAGAAAGTGCGCTCAACTCCAAAGGTTTCTTATCAGCGTCTTCGGGTGCGGGCAACTGGAAATGGTATACTTGTAGATAGGAAGCCCCACTCTCGGTTATCGTTCTTGTTCTCTGTTTAATGGGTCAGCATGAAGACAGACGTTTCGGCCCAGCGGCCTTCCTCAGTGTGAAGACATTGACTATTAAGCCCCGTTTCCACCAAGCAGTACAGTACAGTTCGGGTCAGTTCGGTTCGCAATTGTTTGTGTCTCCATGGTAAGAATTTTTGAAGCGTACCTAAATAACCGTACCGAACCGTACCATTTTCTGGCACCTTTGTGTTGGGGTACCAGTTTGTGGTACGGTTTAGAGACACGCCCGTTGCTGTGACGACTCTACTCTACCTTTGGCAATGGAAACACAATCCGTACCGAACCGCACAAAAACGTTCTGTACCAAACCGTTAGGTCCCGAACCAAACCGAACTGTACTGTACTGCTTGGTGGAAACAAAACTTTAGCGCATTCTATCTACAGTCGGAGCTCGGTTTCATAGTAGCTGTTCAAAAGCAGGAAGTGACGCCATGGGCACTCTTGAGTCTCGGCCGTAAGACGGAGCAGGACCCTGAGTTCACAATTCAAGATGGCTGTGCAGGTCAAGCATGGTGAGTGAAAGCTACAATATTTTCCATTTATACCGTTTGTCATGATGGTTGGTGTTGTCATCAGTCTTGCACATAATCAGTGGTGTTTTAGTTGATACTACATACTGTTGCGGTCATGTTATTCGTGAAATACAGCGTTATTGTATTCAATCTGAGTTTGGCAAATGGAACACATCCAACATGGCTTTTGTTGTGTTTTTAACGGACTTGATCAAGGTCAGTCTGGCCTTTGAATCTTGGTTGCCGAGACAAATGGAATGGAATGGAATGGAATGGAATGGAATGGAATGCACTGCATCACACTTCATCTCATACTGGAATGTCCAATCGTTCCCTATACAGTGCACTACATCTGGTGTGAGCCACACTGTTTTGTGTCATTGAGCACTACGCCAACATAGCGCCAATACTGACACTAGGACTGGGTATCGATATAGATTTCCTAAATCGATACGATTCTGATACACAAGGCTGACACAATGCGACGCTCGATCCAATACGATTTGATACAATATCGATATTTGTACATATTTTTTAATTAATCAATTTGTATTTATTTCTTAATGTCATAAATGCCAGTTTTGCTTGTTTATGAAATGACTGAGTGGAGAATAACCCTCTGCTCGCCAATGTTTAACCAGCCAATGTTTATATAATTATATAAATATTATATAATACATAATATTATAATATTTATATAAATAATGACACCAGCATATACCAGAAGAGGCGTAGTGTTAAAGTATCGATGCGTACATTTTTATGTTAATATTTCATTTTTTAAATCCGATTGTCAAATCAATTTGATTATTATTTTTTAAACCCAACTGAGCCCTAACTGATACTTGTGCTAAGTACTGCTACCATCACCGTAGCTACCGCAGTTCAGACAGGATGGCGCTGAAATCCACAAGGTGTACGCGCTTGTGTGTGTGTGTGGGTGAAGTGCTTTCCAGTTTCAGGCAATGAAAATGATTTAACAGTAAGGCTGGGCAAATTACTGTATGTGCCTTTCAGTTTTATTTTGTGCATATGCATTTTTTCTGCTATTAATCCTTGACACATTAGCATAAATCAGCTCAGTTTTTTTTCTTTCTGTGATTTTAATGTACCTAAAATGCTAGACCTTCTTGGCATCATGTTTTATTGGTCACTGCAGGTATACTTCATCTTGATTTAATAAAATAGCATCCACATAACCTGCTGATATTTATTTATTTATTTATTATCAGTGCCTGGCTACTCAAGAGAGTAATGATTTCATAAATCATGAAAAAACTGGTCTCCATGATTTGTCCGATATTTAGAACAGCTGCATACATTTTTTTATTATTATTATTTTTTTTTACCTTAGGTGAATATCTTGACTGAGAAATAATTCAGTCGCTATACCAAAATGCACTTCAATTTTTCACATAAAGTGAAACCCTAAAAAGTCTCAAAACAACTGTGCAAAAATCCATTAACAGCTCAAACAGATAAGTTCCACATCATTAGGTCAGATTTCGACAGGACTTTTTTTCGGGGATGCAGTTAAGAGGGGGAGTTTGGAAGCGTCCTCCTGCAAGCTGATTCGGTACACTAGAAAACAGAAAACAGCCTCTGTGCTACCGAGCAAACACCAGAGGACACAAAACCATTCTGTGTCTTGATTACATAAATGAATAGCTGTTTAATCAAGCAGGGAGCTTGGGTCACAACACTGTGGCTTGGCGGAAAGAAACGGACAGGGTCATTTTGAGCTTTACCACCTGTGGCCTCTCTCTCGTTCTTTCTCTCTTTCTTTCTTTGTCTCTCTTTCTCTCTCTCTCTCTCTTTCTCTTTCTCTCTCGCTGGGGATGTTCCATCTCTGCACAACACAAAATTCTATTCTTCTTTTGCAGCTCCCTCATGCCTAACCCCTGTTTGCAGCACTGTAAAACTCTTTCTCTCTTTCTTTCTTTGTCTCTCTTTGTCTCTCTTTCTCTCTCTCTCTCTCTCTTCATTCCTAGCCCCTGTTTGCAGCACTGTAAAACCCCTACTCAGCTCCCTCTCCCACACTAGCACCAGTGCCCACCACTCAATGGCTGGTCACTGCATCACACTTCATCTCATACTGGAACTTGTCCAAGTCCTTGTGGGAGGCAGCGCGGAGGGGTTTTTTTTGTATTTCAAAGGCCTGTTCTGCTCAAGCCTGCCTTTGAGAGGAGAGGAGGATGTAAGAAAGGCAGAGACTGAGGAGGAGAGGTGAAGCAGAGTTGCACATGAAGGTTTTTCAGAGCATCATACACAAGCTTAACACAAAGACTGTTAGCCACACACACACACACACACACACACACACACACGTATATGCACACAGGCCCCCACACGTGCACACACACACACACACACACACACAAACACACACACACACACACAGCAAACACATACACACATTCAAAATCACCAGCTCAAACACACCCTGCATGTCTTCATTTTATTCCATTGCTTTAATTCTCCTCAATGCTGTCCCCGTGACCCCAATCTGGTGGGGTGGAAGGTTAATCGGGGTCGTTTGCTCTCTAATTACATTTCAGACACCTTACACAACACATGAGAGATGCTCACAAGAAAACACAGACAGAGAGAGAGAAAGAGAGAGGGAATAACGCATAGAGATATCACAGCTAGTCAAGCTGCATTAGATGTGTTTGACTTAAAAAAAAAAAAAGATCAAAAAGTCATGGCAACAAACTTTCTTCTACTGTCTCTCAGAAATAGACGCAGACATGTAACCACGGCAACGGGCAGAGGAGAATCTAAAGACGGCAGTGAGCTTATTCTAACAGAGAGTATAAAAGTCACATACTTTGGCACAAACAGCTTCTGGCTAAAAGCCGCATTTTGAAAGGAGAGCGAGAACATTGTGTGTGCATGTGTGTTTTTGTGTGTGAGTGTGTGTGCATGTGTGTGTGTGTGCGTATATATGAGAGTGTGTGTGTATGTGTATGTGCATGTGTGATGGTGTGTTTGTATGTGTATGTGCATGTGTGATGGTGTGTTTGTGTGTGTATGTGTGTAAATACGTGTTTGTGTGTTTGTTTTTGTCTGTGTGTTTAACAGGATTAATGTCAGCATCTTTTTAATATTATGAACAGTACTTCTGCACAGATGAACAGGGCAAACTACAACAAATGCAACAAAACAGTCTGAGCCTTTCATCCAAGCACTTCCTTTCTGACAGAGAGAAAGTTAACTTGGACTTGCGTAGAGAACTGATCAAAGCTTTTGCCTCACATCTGAAATCTTAAGCTCACAGTAGCATAACAGGTGCGTGGAGCTTTGTGGTGTGGCATAAGGGTGTCACATCACATTACGTTACAATACATTGGCCAGACACCTTAGGCAAAGGGAGCTGTGATGCTGCACCAATTGATGCATTTGCATAGCCCTGCTAGCTTCAGGCGGAGGGGGAGTGGTCCCTAAGGTTTTTTTTTAAGTGGTGGGGGGGTAGCCAGGCTAGCACCTGCTAGTGCCTCCGCTCAGTTTCATTTATCTCCAGCAACTGCGTCAGGGAGCATGAATATAAGTTTCAATTCACTCTGTCTCTGAATGTGGACAGGCCATGCGAACAGATGGAGGGCTGAAAACGATGATGTTGAACTCAAGGTTTCAAACTATAGATTTAAAGCAAGAGCAAGTAAAAGGGTTTTTTTTTTGCTTGAGGGTTTTTATTGAGGGCAAAGATGTTATTGGTCTACTTCCCATTGGTTTTGGTAAAAGCTTAATGTAACAAGCAGTAGAGATTATTTGAAGCAGAAACTATCCACCAACCGTAGAGCGAATGAATGCCAATGCAGAGCTTTCACTGCTTCGCATTAAGTGAAACAATGTGAAAGTGGCTGATGCAGCAGGCTAGGAGTGAGTGGTCCTTGGCCTGAAAAACTTGAGAAACACTGCTATAGCAGATCCAGTAATAAGTGCTTAGCACATACATGTAGCCTGGTAAACCAGCCCCTCGTACTTCACTTCGTTTTGTTCAGAGGGTCTGGCTGTGCTGTATTGAGAAATGTTTTTCTTCCTGAAGGTGTGGACTCAGCTGAAGTGTAAAAAGATTGGATCTGCCTTTACCCAATCATTAATGGTTAAAGGAAGTTACGAAGATTTCCAGAAACTAATGGACTAAGCCAGCCATTTCAATGAGACGTGCGCCAGACCCTCTGTACAAAATGAAGTACGAGAGGCTGGTTTACCAGGCGAATGGAGACCAATGGAGGGATACTTTACAGGGCACTATGTCTGATGCTCAGCCAATTACTAACTACTGTTCAATGCTTGAGCAAAGTTTGAGCTTTCATTGTTTGCAGGTTTTGAAATGCACATGGTGTGCTATTATTCATTACATTACATGTCATTTTGCTGACAAACTTGTCCAGAGTGTCTTATCCACAGTGAATTATATGCAGGGATTGGATGCGGGTGCAAGAGAGCATTAATTATTTGCTACTGTTTTTTCCCCTGCTACAGGAATCGAACCTGCAACCGTCCGACACCAGGATCACCGGTGCCAACTTACCTATTAGGTTACAGCCAGGGGTGTAGTGGTAAAATCAGAGGTGGGTAAACTATGAATTTGGTGGTCACGGTGAGGTGGGTGCATGGTGCCACACAAGATGTTTTAAACAGACACGTAAAACATATTTGAACAGTCTGAAGGCATTGCAATGGTCTCTGGTGCACATATAGATGACACAGTGTGATTTTGGAATGTTAGAAATTGTTTTTGGTACCTAAATTCTATTATAGGGTGAATAAACTGTATTGATAGTTGGATAAACTCTGTTGAGAGGTGGATAAACTCTTTTTCTGAAATTTGAGAAGTGAGTAAACTCCGTTTACTTGCGTTTATCCACCACTACATCACTGGTCACAGCTGCCCAGCAAAATATCTCCTTGTGAGATTTGAACCTGGGGCTCCAGAGTTACCTAACAGTACCCTCTTTGCTGATCTAGCTAAAGCTCCAATTACTGGTGTGCTCCTGTTTTTGCTTACATCTGTTACATACAGAAAACACTGTGGTGAAGTACACTTCAGATCACTTTCTGCTGTGTCAAAGCAATCAAGAAAAGCTGTAATCCAAGGAGCTAATAGCAGTGCTCTGTTGGAATATGACAATCGAACAACAGCCCACAACAACCTCTGCTCATGTCACACATGGTGGCATTAAAATAGCTCGTCTCGCAACTTTCCCAAGTGACTCGTTTTCTCAGTAAACTTACAAAGAAACTTTCCTCAAGAAAAATGACTGATATCTCTCTTCTTCTCTCTCCCTTCTCTCTTTTGCAAACACATACACACATGCACACAAACGCACACATACACACACACACACACACGCACACACACACACACACAAACACACACACACACACACACACACACACACACACACACACACACACACACACACACACACACACACACACACACACTCAAGCACACAAATGCAAACACCACACATACACATTCACACACAAACATGTCATGCCAAAATCTGATTAGCACCACTCACATCAGCGGACACCAGCTAAATGAAATGTGGCAGAATGAAAAACCTCCTCTCATTTGGCCAATTCATCAGGAGGAAGACGCCAAACAAAAGATGACAAGGAAGCACCAGTCTAAAAACAAACTGCTGCATAACCAGTGACCGTGTTCGATTGAAATGCATAAGAACTTACCTCTTATTCCTTCCATCCATAACTATAACAGTAGAGTGCATTAGGCCAAATCTGCCTAAGACAATATTTTGCAAACATTTTTTAATATTGTTTTGATTTCTTCATTACTGTGGGTATACATTTAAAATGCAGGACATGGGCTCAATGTATTGTAACTTTAACTGAAAGTACATGAAGTTAAACCAAAAGTGCATAAAGGACTACTTGTGGAAGTGAAAGGTCAGCCAAGGCATTGCCTCTTTTGTCTATACCACTTAATGTCTCAGCTGGGCACTAATAAATGCATCGGACACATCTTGGCACTGGACGTGACCTGTGGGGAGGGAGAGGCAGGCAGGCAGGCAGGCAGGCAGGCAGCCTGTGTTGCAGCACAGCCTTCGCCAGGCTCTCTCCAGTGAGTCACTTCCCCTGAGCCCCAGACTCCGCTCGGTGACGCACTCTGACTGATCAGGCCACACTTACACTCGACAGCAGTAAACAAACAACACTCCCCATTATCCTGCAACAACCAAATAGGTTGCAAGCCTATTCACTGTGTGTGTGTGTGTGTGTGTGTGTGTGTGTGTGTGTGTGTGTGTGTGTTTGTTTGTGTGTTGCACTGACTCTGTATCTGACTGGTAAGCATCGTTTGTGGGTGTGCATATATGTTTCTGTAGTCTGTGTGTGTGTGTGTGTATGTGTGTGTGCTTGTGTGTGTATCAGGGTGTGTCACTGAGTGAGTGTGTGTTTGTGGGTGTATGTATGTTTTTGTTTGTGTGATTGTGTTGTATGTGTGTGTGGGTTGGAATATGCCTGTGTGTGTTTATGTTTACACACACACATACATCTTGTACTGAGTGCTGAGCAAGTTTCCAGCAGCAGCAGTCTCCCGCTAGCCAATGCAGCAAGGCCTGCTGGGAGCCCGCGCCTCCCCGGAGAGTCAGCCTGCCTCTCCTCCTCCACCTCCTCCTTCTCCACCTCCTCTCGTCTCAGCCTGCCTCTCCTCCTCCACCTCCTCTCCTCCTCCACCTCCTCTCCTCTCCTCCTCCACCTCCTCTCGTCTCAGCCTGCCTCTCCTCCTCCACTTCCTCTCCTCCTCCACCTCCTCTCCTCTCCTCCTCCACCTCCTCTTGTCTCAGCCTGCCTCTCCTCCTCCACCTCCTCTCCTCTCAGACTGCTCTCCTCCTCCACCTCCACCTCCTCTCCTCCTCCACCTCCTCTCGTCCCAGCCGCGCCTCTCCTCCTCCTCCACCTCCTCTCCTCTCAGACTGCTCTCCTCCTCCTTCTCCACCTCCTCTCCTCCTCCTCTCCTCTCAACCTCCACCTCCTATCGTCTCAGCCTGCCTCTCCTCCTCCTGCTCTCCTCCTCCACCTCCTCTCCTCTCAGCCCGCTCTCCTCTTCAACCTCCTCCTCCTCCTCCACCTCCTCTCCTCCTCCACCTCCTCTCGTCTCAGCCGCGCCTCTCCTCCTCCTCCACCTCCTCTCAGCCTGCTCTCCTCTTCCACCTCCTCTCCTCTCAGACTGCTCCCCTCCTCCACCTCCACCTCCTCTCGTCTCAGCCGCGCCTGTCCTCCACCTCCTCTCCTCTCAGACTGCTCCTCTCTTCAACCTCTTGTCCTCCTCCACCTCCTCTCTTCTCAGACTGCTCTCCTCCTCCACCTCCACCTCCTCTCTTCTCAGCCTGCTCTCCTCTTCAACCTCTTGTCCTCCTTCACCTCCTCTCTTCCTCCACCCCCTATTGTCCTGCTCTCCTCTTCAACCTCCTCCTCCTCCTCCTCCACCTCCACCTCCTCTCCTCTCAGACTGCTCCCCTTCTCCACCTCCACCTCCTCTCAGCCTGCTCTCCTCTTCAACCTCCTCCTCCTTCTCCACCTCCACCTCCACTCGTCTCAGCCGCGCCTCTCCTCCTCCTCCACCTCCTCCTCCACCTCCTCTCCACCTCCTCTCCTCCTCTCGGTTTCCAGCACAACCACCCGTGGAGCACTGGGACAGTGGGCACCTGCGCTGCGCTCTGAATCACATGTGAGCTCAACACTTCCTCTCAAGGCCAGCACACACACACACACACACACACACACACACACACACACACACACACACACTGCAAAAATGGATGGAAGCCTGCTGCTAAAAGAGAGAGGGAAGAAAAAGAAGTGTGTGTGTGGGTGTGTGTGCATGTATGTGCGTGTGTGTGTGTGTGTGTTGCTCTTCTGAAGTAAATGGCCTTCGCTGTGTCTCTCTTACAGACGAGGCAGAGATAAAGAGGCTCAGGCAGAATGAAAGTGATAGAGAGATAACAAGAGAGAGAGAGAGAGAAAGAGGGAGGGTGGCAGAGAAAGCGAAGAGGCCGTGTGCCATTGAGAATGATACCGCAGCTCTAATCTGGATCAGTTCGCTTTTGAAGAGAGAAGGGTTCTGTTACCATGCACCCTACAAGGACAGTGGTGTTTCAAAAAACATCACAGGAGCTTCTAATGTTGCTGAACTGCTGTGAGAAACAAGAGCATAGTTAGGTTAGGATAAGAATAAGAACAACAAAAGTAATGGCTGTACGTGTTTCTTTATAGGCCAGGATTCGAGGTCTCACAAAACCACCCCCTTGTTTCGTGTCTTCTACACATATCCTCAGTAGGCAGCCAAGTTGAGCCTTTCTCTTCACTTCCTCTGCATAGAGGGCTGTGTCTATCTTTTTAGACATTTGTCAAGTCATTTGATTATATTCAAACTTTATATGAATATTAATATACTGAGTATGTATGGATGGAACAATTATACATTTGCCTATTTGGACTTGTGCCATACTCCCCTCATATCTGCACACATTTCTAAAGACTTCAAGACATTTTGTAGTTCTCTCGTGTCTAGGCATTGCGAATAAAATAAGGAAAATAATCTCAGCGAGTGGCCGTGCTAAGCTGCTGCAGCAGAAAGAGAGACGAGAGGAGAGGAAAAGAATGGGGAGGAGAGGAGAGAAGAGGAGAGGAGAGAAGAGGATAGGAGAGGAGAGGAGAGGAGAAAAGAGAGGAGAGGAGATAGGAGCGGAGGGGAAAGGAGGGGAGGAGGAGAGGAGAGGAGGAGAAGAGGAAAGGAAAGGAGAGGAGGGGGGAGGGGAGGAAAGGAGGAGAAGAGGAGAGGAAAGGAGAGGAGGGGATTGGAGGGGAGGAGGAGAGGAGAGGAGAGGATAGGGAGAGGGGAGGAGAAAAGAGAGGAGAGGAGATAGGAGCGGAGAGGAAAGGAGGGGAGGAGGAGAGGAGAGGAGAGGAGAGGGGGAGGGGAGGAGAGGAGGAGAAGAGGAGAGGAAAGGAGAAAAGAGAGGAAGGAGAGGAGGGGATTGGAGGGGAGAGGAGAGGCAGACATCATTTTCTGTGTGTGACAGGAGTGGCTCTCATTGGCTAAATCAGTTCTGACAGAGAGAAAGGGAGAGAGAAAGAGAGAGAGAAAGGGTAGAAAAAGAATTAAAAAGAGAGAGATGTGAAGAGAGAGGGAGAGGAAAAGAAAAAAGAGGGAGATGGAGAGAGAGAAATGAAAAAGAAAGGAGACAGAGAGAACGAGAGAGACAAAATCAAATTACAGCAGGTAAGTAATGTGATTTATGCACGAGGCCTGCGTTTGTTTACCGACCCTTACACGATACACCTTCACAGAGCAGCAGTCATCCCAGCACCGCCGCCTCAGCCTTCATGTGATTGCTAACGTAGCTGCTCCAATTAGCCTTGCATGCTAACGTTTTAATGGAACCAAACCCAAGAGGTCGGCCAAAGTCAGCACAGCAATAAAGCCTCGTTTAACCATCTTCTCCATGACCTCACTGTCCTACACGTTTATGGCCTTAGCAATCAACCATGGACAAGTCACTTTAATAACATGTCCAGAAGAATTATATTTATTGTGACACGTCTTATCTTGACCATAAAGACACGTATATAACTGTTATTTTTTTTTACTAGGTGAGGCATGCTTAAGACAGTCATCAAATATGTACAGAACTTCAATTAATTTTTTACTGTGGTCTCTGACACAGTTAGGTGGGTTAGGTGAGTGATAAAAACCAAGCCCATGGAAACTGCCCGGCACTCAGACTGGCATGGCCTGTATGGCCATCACTGTCAATGTCAAGAGGACTCTGGATGAGATTGCCGTAGGTGTCGGAGGCGAAGGGAGAGGAGAGGGACAGAAGAGTCACATGTCACATGTCTAGGAGACCCCTGGGGGCATTAGAGGCTAAACCGCTCCACCCACACTGATGAAGACGCTATGACAATTTACCCCAGAGCCCAGAGCAAGACAGGATGTGGAGAAAAGAGAGAAAAATGAGATATTGAGAGAGCGTGAGTGAGAGAGAGAGAGAGAGAGAGAATGGTTACAGAAAGGGACAGAGACTGGGTCGCAGAGAGTAACTGGGGTTGTGAGAGATAAAAAACAGCCAGAGAGAAAGGGAAATGTGTGTGTGCTTGTGCGTTTGGAAGTATGTAAGTTTATGGATGTGTGTTTGTGTTTGTGTATGTGGGGGTGGAACAGATGGGTTAAAAGAGCCAAGGGGAAGGAGTGAGAAACAGAGAGAGAGAGAAAGACAGAGAAAGAAAGACAGGCAAAGAGAGGGAGAGACAAAGAGCATGAGAGAGTAAGAGAACAAAAAAGTGAGAAAAGGAGTGAGAAGAGAAAGAGAGAGAGAGAGAGGGGGGGGGGGGGGTAGAGAGAGAGGGAGAGAGAGGGAGAGAGAGAGGGAGAGAGAGAGAGAGAGAGAGAGAGAGAGAGAGAGAGAGAGAGAGAGAGAGATAGGTGCCAATGGGATCTCAGAGGGAACGGGTTGCACTTCCTGTCAGCTGATGTGGCGGCCATGACCCCGATTGTTTTGAAGATATTTAAAGCCACCCTGAGCCGCGCTGGGCTGCCAACTCCTCACTCCTTGGCCATTTTTCGCCAGACTCAACCATGGGGTGCATCCACGCCCTCACACTAGTCTGCTTGTGTGTGTGGAAAATAATTAGCAGACAGACGGATATGGCCGGACGTGACTTGACATTTTCGCTGCTAATTAAATAGCTTCAGAGAGAGCGAGAGCGAGAGCGAGAGTTAGTCCATATGTCACTTAGCATGTCCAAGAAGCATGTCCGCCTGCCTCGTGTTGTTTAAAGGCGCTCCACGGCCAGGGAGGATGTAATAAGCTGACAGCCGCACAGAGGAGGGCATAAGCACGAATGATGACTGCCATTACAGGACAGCGGGGGGTGCTGGCTCGCGCCTTGAGCACGATGAAACGTGCGGGGATCAAAGATCAACACTTCTCCCACCCTGACAGGTGCTTGAATCGGATGAAACGTCCGACGTCATTTATGCAGGACAGCGGCCATAATTACAATCAAGCTCCGTCAGTGCTCCTCCCTGCTATGGCCGGCCTCCTGCCCCGACACACTCGCTACAAATCACGACAGTCACTTTAGTTCTCTCACACACACACACACACGCACACACACACACACACACACACACACACACACACACACAGAGTTGCACGTCCACACACACACACACGCACACACACACAGGCGCGCGTGCACGCACACACACACACACACACACAGAGGCGCACACACACACACACACGCGCACACACACACAGGCGCACGCACACAAACACACACACACACAGAGGCACATAGACACACATGCACACACACATGCACACACACAGGCCCGCGCGCACACACACACACACAGGTGCACACACACACACACACACACACAGAGGCACACACACACACACACACACACAGGCACGCGCGCACACATACACACACACACACAGGCGCGCGCACACACACACACACACACACACACACACACACACAGAGGCGCACGCACACAAACACACACACACACAGAGGCACATAGACACACATGCACACACATACACATAGAGGTGCGCTTATACACACACTCACACGTAGAGACACGTACGTACACACACACACACACACACACATTTTTCATGAGCTTGTCAGCTCAAGCACAAATCCCTGTCAGGGCTCACTTAATCGGGTGTGTTGAGCAAATCAAAAGTGACCGAGGAAATTAATGAGCAAAAAGACAACTGGCAGCCCACGTTTCATTACCCCTTATATCTCCCTTTCTCTCTCTCTCTGTCTCCCTCTCTTTCCCCATCTCCCTCTCTTTCTCTTTCCCTTTCTCTGGCTTTATCCCCTGCCGTGTCTCTCTGTATCTGTCACACACACATGAAAACACACACACACGGCTTAAAACTGGGAGATTACACAAATGACAGATTGTACAACTTTTTTTCGGTCTTTCTTTGGTACCTCTACTGATCAGTGCTGACAAAGGGATGTTCCTCATGCTTTTATTTAGTCTGTCTCTTGGACAGAGACCTCACGTGTCCATCTTACGTTTGCCTAACCATAAAGCAATGCTACTGGTCATTCTTTTCATTCATCCGTGGGTTGCACAAGTTGTTAAAAAAGTGAAATGTTTATAAAATGCATGTGATGAAGTCCTCCAACTGGATTAGTGGAGCTGTGGATGATGGTGTCACATGGGAGGGTAAAAGAGGGAGAAAGAACAGAAGGCTGGAGGCCAGGACAGAACGCTGGAGGCTAAGGTGATTTATCGATTGGAAATCGAGTTTGTGATAAAATTATAATAATAATAATACAGATTTCAATACAGCTATTCTCAAATTATCATTATCATGAAAAAAATAAATCATGATAAAAATTGATATTGGAAAATATATTGTGATCATTTATTTCCATATTGCCCAGCCCTACCGGAAGCCAGTTTAGAAGATCCCTAATTGAACATATAGGTTTTCACACCCAGTGGCGTTATGGAAAAATGCTGTGTACATAACCCTGCCTTGAATAGTGAAGGTGAAATTCTGCCTCAGGAGCTAGTCACACTGTTGTCAACACACACTGCACACAAAATCAACGAGGTCACAAGTGCAAAGAAAAGAAAAACAAATCAAATCAAATACACCTGCAGCCGAAACACATCATTCACACACAGTCACACACAGACTACCAAATCTTTCTGTGAAACACAGACTTTTAAAAAGGTGACAGAACTATTCCCCTCCAGCAAAACTCTCCAAGAATCTAATCGTATAGGTCGTTTTCTGGTGTTTTTGTTCTGCTTTCGAATGTATTTATGTATTTTCGCTTATTGATTTTAACACGCTGCCGGCAGCGGGGCGGCCCTTGGTCGGGTGCCCCCCCCCCCCCCCCCCACTCTGGGCCAGACGCGGGCCTTGTCTGGGCCACACTGGGGCCGGAGGTGGACTGGAGTGGCGAGTGGCTGCCTGCTGTGCATGCTGGGCCACGGCACCTGAGCCCTTATCGACATCAAAGAGTGCGCGTGAGGCCCCCCGGGCCTTCCTGTCTCGCCTCGCTGTAATCCCCATAAAGATGTCAACGCCTCCATCACCACACAGCGGCACGCCCTCACCACACAGCAGTAGCCACAGAAACAGAGTAAGGGATGGGGAGAGAGGAGGAGGAGAGAGAGGGAGGGGGGAGAGACAGAGAGAGGAAGAAAGAGAATAAGAGTGAGAGTAGAGGGGAGAGTAGGAGGAGAGACAGAGTGGAGGAGAGAGAGGGAGAGTATGAGAGGAGGGAGAGAGAAAGAGAAAGAGAAGGAGAGACAGAGTGAAGGGGAGAGAGAGAGACAGAGAGAGAACAGGGGGGGGGAGTTGGTGGAGGGAGAATTGCAGCAGACTATCCAGGTAAATAGAGGAATAAAAATGTATCTGTTTAAGTCTGAAGAGTACTTGTTTACATGGAAATACAGACATAGAGACACACCCACACACACACACACACACACACACACACACACACCTGTTGCCATTCATAGTGTGCAACACAAACACACTCTCCGACTGTATGACCTAGTGTTTCACAGCCAATAACAGCTCCACTATATCTACAGCCTATCAGAGAGAGAGAGAGAGAGAGGAGAGAGAAAAAGAACAGAGAGAGAGAAGGGGGGGGGGGGCGGAGAAAAAAACAATTACCACAGAAATAAATTCGTCTGAACCCAGCGGAGGCCGGCCGAGCAGGATTGGCTTTGTTTTCCCCAACCCCCTGTGGTCCTCTTACCCAGTCGAGGGGGTGTCGTGAGCCTTTGCTCTGTTTACACGCCTCCAGGGCGGAACACAACACGGGGGCCACCGAGGGGAGGGGCACTGGGGGGGCCACCGTGGCATTGGTACAGCCTAATTAAGGGCTCTCTCTCGCCGCTGCTTACATGGGACAGATGTCAGTCGCACAGTGGCACTCGCACGCGCACGGTGACGACTCAATCAATTATCTGCCACATAACAGACACCTGGAAGTGAGCGTCTTCAACTTCCCATTAAGGCGTGCCACATGGCTGCCAATCAAAAGAAAATTGCTTCTGGAAAATAAGGTTTTCTCTCTCTGTCTGTCTCTCTCTCATCTCTCTCCCTCTGTCTCTCTCTCATCTCTCTCCCTCTCTGTTTATGTCTCTGTCTCTCTCTCTCTGTCTCTCTCTCATCTCTCTCCCTCTCTCTCTTTACTTCTCCATCTCTCTCTCTCTCTCTCTCTCTTTCCTTACTGTCTGTCTGATTTGTTATCTTTATTTAGTTTTACATACTTACACTTTGAATCTCCAAGGCCTCCTTTTTCGCTTCATCTTACACAAATGGCAGGGAACAAAGCAGCTTTTTGTTGGATTCAAAACCATACAGTACAGGCCTAGTACGGCAATATATGCAGATAACATCTGCACAGCACATGACATTATACAGATGCTATATGGTGTTATATGGTGTTATATAGATGTTATATGGTGTTATAGTAGCTGTTATATGATGTTGTATAGATGTTATATAGATGTTATATAGCCGCTGGTTTTAGTCACTGAAGACCCTTTTCACTAAAGTTGGTGTTTCATTTTTCTTCATGAGTGGAGACACTTGGAAGCCCTACGGTCACCAAAATCATTATACCACTCTGCCAAGTTAAAAGCAACTTTTGCTTCAACTTTAATGTAAAAGTTAACCTGATCATGAGCTGTTTCACTTGGAAATGAGAATCCCTGTGATAATCACTAACTGTGAAATGACCTTTTATACTATTTTTAGGTCTCTCTATATTAATGAGGAGGGAACTAGCCAGCCAGTCGTGGAACGCTCCTAACATTGTGAAACAGCTATTAACAGTGTTGCCACCATGAAGATTAAAAAAGGCCCTATTTTTAATAGCTAACACCACAGCATAGCAATGGCAGAAACACAAGCGCCATTGTAATAAGTTGGGCTCCGTCCGTAGACATGGTGATATACAGCAGGGGGCGCTGCTACACACTTTGGGCTCTCTGAAAGAGTATAATTTTGGACCCCCATTATTTGTAAATAATAAAATTGATTATGTCCTCAAAGGGCCTCAAGGGAAGGGTTGCAGGTTTGATTGCTGTACCATGATATGAGGGAAAAAATGTGGGTGGAGAGTGAGTACCCAATCAGCCTGAGATAGCCTCGGGCAAGGCCACTAACCTCACATTGATCCAGGAGGAATGTACCCAATTCACCTTTAGTGGCTCTGGATAAGATCATCAGGTAAATGACATGACATGTAATGTGTTTGTTAAGGTACATAATGCCATACATACCCACATACTGTATGAGTATAACAGCATTACAGCCTTTACTACTGCATCCAGTCACACTTCCACTGCCTTGCTGCAGATTTCAGTGCTTGAAGATTTCAGTGCTTGAAGATTTGAGTGCTTGAAGGAGAGATGGGCTGCAGCTCTCTGCTGCTTGCAACAGTAACATCTGCAGCTTGTGTATAACAGAGATGCACCAAAAGACACTGCACCATCTCAGACAAATGTCTCCAAACAAATGGCAAAAACACACTCACGATGGGATGGCAGATGTTTGAATCAAGCGGCAGCATTGCAGGCTAAACAATGAAGCCCAAACTGAATGTTCTAAAGTTACAATACCTCACACCTCTATGGAGCAAAATGTAGTTACAGCCTGGTTTACATAATAATAAAAAACAGTTTTGGTAGTTTTCTGGTCCATGATAACTCTGAGGGGGGTGATTTTTTAAAAATCCATTAGTTTAATTCCCAGATAATTTACATTGACATTAATAGGATGAATTGGCAAAGATGGCCATGCCCAGAACGTTTAATTTAAGCCTCATCCAGTCTGTGACAAAGTCTATGTGTGACATCACAGAGGGTTTGTCCAGTTCTCGTATATACAGTCCATGGTTTGAACTCACTTCACTGACATGCTGTCTCTCTTTCCACACAGCCAACACCAAAAAGCACTGGCAATGATAAACCTTCCAACAGTTATCAGTAAAAGTAGTGTTACTTTAACTCGGTAAAGCTAATTCAGATAACAGGAAGGAGGAAGAAGTTTTGGGAGGCGGTTATCAGTTGAGCAAGTTACCAACAGCATGCAAAGGAAGAGAAAGACAAGAAAGTGTCCGAGGAACTTAGTGAAGAGACTGCATAGTGCCTCACAGTCTTTTTCACAACCAAAAAATATATTCCTGTTCTGGGCTATTTCACTTGAACATTTTTGAGCAAGTGAAAATTTGCATTCTATTTCTTTTTACTTTCATAAAACAAGAGAGCTTGTCATGTTAAGGAATGCCTGTCAAAGGCTTTAAATGTGATTGTGCTGAAGGCGGCTTATATATGAGAGAGACACACAGCTCTCTCTATCCTTTTGTGGGTAAGTGTGGGTGTGTGTGTGTGTGTGTCTATGAGCATGTGTGTGTGTGTGTGTGTGTGTGTGTGTGTGTGTGTGTGTGTGTGTATGTGTGTATGTGTGTCTATGTGGATGTGTCTACGTGAGTGTGTGTCTATGAATGTGTGCTTGGTGGTGGTGGTGTGTGTGTGTGTGTGTGTGTGTGTGTGTGTGTGTGTGTGTGTGTGTGAACCCAGCAGACTGAAGGGCATGACTCCTGCTATCAGAGCCGTGTCCCAGTGCCCTGCTGTGTGAGTGTGTGAGTGTGTACGATAAGCGGGCGAGAGTGGGCCACATTAATATGCCTCCCCATCATTACCACATACACACACACACACACACACACACACACACACACACACACACACACACACGCACACTGCATGCACACTGCATGCACACTGCATGCACACACGTGAACATATACACACACACACACACACACACACACACACTGCATGCACACACGTGAACATATACACACACACACACACACACACACACACACTGCATGCACACACGTGAACATATACACCACACGCACACACCGAAGGAGAGAGAAAGCTGTGCATTAATATGCCTCCCCATCATTGCCACAGGGCACTGCTCCGCTAGAGGTCAAACACAGATGAGCCCCACAGCACACACAGCCAACACACACCCCACAGCACACACACACACACAGCCAACCAGCCAGCCAGCTACATTTCAGGCCCAACATGGAACACACACTCTTTACCACACACACACACACACACACACACACACACACACATACATGAGGTCGCACAGATGCATGTGCACAAACACACACACACACACACACACACACATATACACAGAAGCACAAACATACACACATGGACACACACTGGCGTGCACACACACACACACAAATACACACAGTCACATACTCACACACACAAACATACACACCATTAACCATGACAGCAACAACAACAACATTGTGTCATCACTCAACGGCACCTGTCTCTCAGGAGAGCCAGCTGGGTGACTAACGAACCGGCACAGTCTATACACACAACCCCCAATCACCTCTCCACACGCGAGGCTGTGGACATAGCATCAAAACCTGTCTTTTGGGTGTGTGTGTGTGTGTGTGTGTGTAAAGGGGGGGGGGGTATACACATATGAGTGTGTGGGTTTGTGCATGTGTCCTTATTTGTATTTGTGTGTGTGTGTGTGTGTGTTGGGGGTGGGGGTAGGATTGTCTGCAAAATTGTGTAAGTACAAAATTGTTTGTCCTTATTTGTGTTTTTGTGTTTGTATGGATGTGTGTGTGTGTGTAGCAGTACAAGATTGTGTGCCTGTAAGTGTGTACCTGTGTGTAAGAATACAACATTGTGTGTGTGTGTGTGCGTGCGTGCATGCGTGCGCGCGTGTGTGCGTGTGCTTGTGCGTGTGCGTGTAGAAGTACAAGATCGTGTGCCTGTGGGTGTGTACATGTGTACTTGGACATGTGCATGTGGGTGGGTGTATGCATGTGTGTGTCCGTGTGCATGTACTGTGTATCTGTACATGCATATTTACTCTCCTGTACACTAGGTTACTGCACGCCCACTGCATGTGGTCACCAACTTGATTGTTTGCCACAGACATGCTGCACATACTGTATGTGGCAAGGTGTACAGGAGTATTATGGATAAAGGAGCAAGACCGGAGCACTCGTTTTGACTATGAAGAAGACGCAGTGGCATTGAAACGTCAGTCGTGTTGTTTCTGCACCATTAAAACATTGTAAACGGAGTGCTCCGGTCTTGCTCCTTCATCCATAATACTGTACATTGTGTCCTTGACCGTGAGCACCAATCAAGGTGGACGCGCATCTGACTCCTAGTTAAGGTGTACAGGAGTGTCAGGGATTATTCACAGAGAGTTTTCACAGGAAAAACAACAAAAAAAATATTACAGTAGCCTAGCGCTGATTTATGATAAAGAAAAAGCAAGATTAAGACCATTACATTTAGACCATAAAAAAACGTTTCTACGTCATTATTATAGTAATTTTGTCCTCCTTTCAGGCCTTGGCTTGAGGGCTCTGCCATTCGCTAAGGATGATTTAATTAGGCTGTAGCTGTCGTCTGTTTTGTACTGCAGGAGCATCGGAGGCTCAGGCCGGTATTCAGATCTGTCCAAGAGGAATAAAGTCAGTGTCTGTCCAGCATGGCTGGCTGTGCTGTTCTGTTCTGTGCGGGCTAGGAGGCCTCCTTCTTCACGGGCTAGAGCTCAGCCAAGAGACCAGAGACCAGAGACCGGAGAGTGCTGGTGCTCAAAGGGAGTGTCTATATTTGGCCCTATCCCTGTGAATAATGCATGAAGCCGACGTACGTACACCCCTACTTATAGCCGTAGATTTAAGTCATTATCTGGCGCGGAGGGGAGTGAGGGAAGGAAGGGGGGGGGGGGGGGGAGGGAGGTAGGAGGGAAAACTTGCCTTTGGATCCTGCAGCAAACGTGATTCAGCACATTATTATTAGTATTGGATTGTCTGTCCAATGGGCACTGTTTGCAGCTTTCCTACAGACTTAATCTACATTTCATGGGGCTTTGATTGCCTTTGGGCACCGGCCATGAAAACAGCTTTGACTCATCACTGAATGGAAACTTTACATCTATTTGCACTATTTAAATGAGATAAACCACCCCATGGCAAAAAAGCTGCAGCGTGCTCTCTCTCTCTCTCTCTTCCTCCTCTCTCTTTCTCTTTCTCTCTCTTTCCCTCTGTCCTCTTTTTCTTTTCTCACTCTCTCCTTCTCTCAATCTATCTTTCTCTATCTCTCCTTCTCTCATTTTCTCCTTCCCTCTCTTTCTGAATCACTCAACTCACCTCCAAACCCACACACACTCCCACATATACAAACACACACACACACACACACACACACACACACACACACACACACACACACAAATGCGAAACAAGCACACACAGAAAAAAAAAAAACTTTTCCCTCTGTGTGTATTGACCACATGCGCACAAGAGGCCATCCTTTCTGGTATTAGTGATAGTGGCTGCACTCTGGCAAAATAATTGCGCTCCCAGATAGCAGACAGCAAGAACAGTGACTAGGCAGCAGTGACAGAGGCATCGTGACATGACATGACATGACCTTTATGAACAGCAGATTGGAGGTAAGAAAGGCTGAAGCAGTTATTTGATCATTTATCATCTCTCATGGACCGATAAGAGAGGAGTTCAGGGGGCTGGCAAATTAAATTTAATTAGCAGGCGTAACACACACTGTGACCTGCATTCCAATTAAATGGAAAATGCTCTGAATAATTTCCGTAACTTATTGTATCTAAATATATAACTTAAGGTAGATTAGTCACATTGGTGTACATTTGCTCTTAATTAAAGGATGGTTTTTAAGTTATGGTCTTAAAAAAAGAACATATTACTGTAAAAAAAGGTCACTGATATTCAATGTATTGTATAGTGGTATGAAGGGCGTCCATAAAGGGACATTCCAGAGAGCCTGCATTTACTATACAGACACAGCATCAGCACCTGACATGACAGATGGCTAAGAGATGGCTGCTGTTGATAAAACAAGAATGTGCTTTACACACACTCAGTTTGTTCACACAACAGGCCTGCCCTTGCCTTGGCCACACACACACACACACACACACACACACACACACACACACACACACACACACACACACACACACACACACACACACACACACACACACACACACACACACACGCACACACACACAGAGGTACTCTGTAAACTGCACAGAGGCACACACTTTGTAGGGGTGACCAACAAAGAATGACAAACTAAATTACCGCAGCCTCCTAAAATGAGTCACAAACTTTGGGATTGAATTAAATTATCCTGCAGGTGCTTAGTGACAACCATCTGTTTGTCCTCAGTAAGTAGTGTGACAGCCAGCCTTGTGCTTTGGCAAGGGAAAGAGAGAATTATCCCAAAGACAATGGCTTTGACAGTGTGCAAGAATATACTCCAAAACCTCTGTCTCATCCTGAAAAGTTGTTTTGTCAAAACATTCACAGGAAGCAATGTGTCTCTTACGATGTTGTACTTTCACAAACTGTTTTGTACCCATAAAACTGTAGTTTATGGTTGCAATTTCTTGAGAGGGAAGATTTTTCATTTTCAGCTTGCAGCTGTTACTGCTGTTGTGGTAGTCTGAATGATCTATGGTTTCTTTAATTGGCAATACAGAAAACGCCTATATTTATCCTAGAAAAAAGGTTTATAATGAAAGTTTTTTAATCAGTGATATATTTCTGTTTTTATGTGTAACATTAAAAGTATAGAAACAATGAATCAAACAGACATACTTTCATCCAGGGGTTCATCACAATCGTGTTCTTACCTAGGAGAAAAGCAGAAAAGGAATGGTCAACTCTCATCCCAAAATAAGACAAATAACCCACATGCTTACCCCCACTTCCAACAAAAAAAGTAGAGCAGAGACAGAATGGTCAGAGGAAAAGTTTTTCACCTAAAATAAAAGCAGTCCCCAACAAGCCCAGAAAAATAACTGAGCGATAAGCAGTTTGATGTTACAACTTATCAACTGTAAAAGCTCTTTCTATTTATGTGATTAAATACTCACACCCCTGTGTGCATACTTCTAGCTTAAAAAAACATCTTCTTTATAAACCACCTTACTTCATAAACCTTACAAATTTCCTAGTCATTGTGAGAATTATGGATAAGAGGTAAAATATTTCAAAAAATAATTTTACAGAATGGCAGTTATTTAACTCTGGATTTTCAATTGCCTTTTTCTCAAAACTCTGATAGACCTTGTTAATTCCCTTTGAATCACCCTATCTCTCAATTGAGAGAAACTCAGAAAATAAAAGGACATTAATTCACATTTTCCCTTTCAGCCGTCCACACATACAGACACACACACACACACACACCCGCACACACCTTGATGGACAAAGTGCACAATAAATGGCGGCTCTAGACCATGCGTCACCCCTGTCTGCGTGCAGAGCGGTGGCCGTCCCCCAAGCCACCTCTCATTAGGCATACATCCAGTCCATGCTAACAGGAACTGAGCCCACGGCAAACACTCAGTGGCCCATCCCCTAATGAATAGGCGACAAAGTGAGCTACTACAAAAAACAGACTTCTCTTAAGTACAGTTATCTATGAAGCATAAATGAGATTTCAAAAGACCATCTACTTTAGTTTTAGTGGGACTGTTAGCACTGTACAGCTCTGGTAATTTATATTTCCCCAGGTGCACATGATCAAGGTTCTGTGTGTGCTTTTATTACATCAAACAGGAGGCCAACTGAAGGAGGAAGGGAGGATATAGAGTAAATGAATACGACAGCTTGTTCTCTCTTTCTATTCAATTACATACAGACACGAACAGTCATGTAAAAGGAACAGAGCTGTAGCTTCTCTCATCGTCCTGACCCTTGCTCCACAAAATGTGTGTCTCCTTCATAGCCCCTTGTCTAGAATGTGTGTGTGTGTGTGTGTGTGTGTGTGTGTGTGTGTGTGTGTGTGTGTGTGTGTGTGTGTGTGTGTGTGTGTGTGTTTCTGTGTATAATGTGTGTGTGTTTGTGTGTATAATGTGTGTGTGTGTTCTACTCTCACAATCATTCAACCATAACATGTGCGTGTTTGCCTCATGGTCTGCCTAAAACATACTGTATGTGCCTTTCTTTCATATTCATTCAACCATATCATACATCTTAGCCCCTCATAGCCCTGTAAGGAACCAATGGTGGAGCAGGAAGCAGAAAGCATGAGAGTTTGCTGCTTTGTCAAGTGCTGTAACTTAACATTTTAATAAATAATCCAATTTACTCTCTGATTCCACTCAATTTAGTCTCTGATTCCACTCATAAGAGCTCAGCCTTAGGTCCCCCCTAACCTAACCTAATGTCATCAGCTAACTCACAGTCCTTAACCTAAAGTGTGCTTTGACTTATAGTACTTAGTCTATAGTGTGTGTGTTTTGACTCATAGTCCTTAGTCTATAGTGTGTGTGTTTTGACTTATAGTCCTTAGTCTATAGTGTGTATGTTTTGACTTATAGTCCTTAGTCTATAGTGTGAGTGTTTTGACTTATAGTCCTTAGTCTTTAGTGTGTGTGTTTTGACTCATAGTCCTTAGTCTATAGTGTGTGTGTTTTGACTCATAGTCCTTAGTCTATAGTGTGTGTGTTTTGACTCATAGTCCTTAGTCTATAGGCTATTATTCCATAGTCTATTCACTCACAATTCTATCTCCATAACATGTGCCGCAATGCTGTCTCAAACTTGGTTAACAAGCCGATGATGTCCTGATGGGTAACTTCTGAGGTAGTTTTCTAAAGGCCAGTTTTCATTCTATTGCACCATATGACTGGAAAGTAGAAGAGTTTCCAAAGAACATATCCGTCTTCGATAGCTGTCAATATGTAAGAGCAGTAGTCATGTTGTAAAAAAGAAAATCAGGGAAGATGGTGGATCTTATCATTTGTGACGGATATTTTGTGCTGATGATAGCAGACCAGCTGGTGGGTAAGTCACAGTGGCAGCTGGTGGGTAAATGTAGCAAAGGGGAAGAGAAGTCACCCCAACCCACCCCGGCTTCGAACCCTTGTCTCTAGGGTACCAAACATGTACTTTGACCGCAACGCCAAAGAGCCAGGCTCTCGCAGTCAAAGTGCATGTTTGGTACCCTGGAGACCAGGGTTCGAAGCTGGGTGGGGTGACTTCTCCTCCCCTTTCGCTACAGTAAGTCACAGTGGTAGATGTTGGGTAAGTCACAGTAAGAATGTGTGAATCCAGCCCTGCCGGCAGACAATTTTGCTGAAAACCCCCCCCCCTAAAATGGTGACTTTTGAGGAGATGAATGAATGAATTTATTAAAATCACAAGCCTAACCTGCACAGCTGGTCAGTTTAGAAGACTGCCATGGTCTGTATGTCCAAGTTGCATGGCAACAGTAAAAACAGGAGGCAGAGGATGGTCTTTGATTATGCTTCATTTGTAGCTTTATTTTTAGCTTCACTTTCACAAACACCTCAGACCGTCTTGACAGCCTATCAAACCCCGAGGATAATCAAAGATCCTCCGCCTCACCTCTCAGAGTGCTGGTGCAGGCAAACAAAATACTTCCCCGTTGCCACGCAACCTTGACCGAGGGGATGCCAGGATGGGCAGAAGCAGTGCAGAGGCTAGTAGCCTGGATTAGCTCTGGGTTAGCAAAAATTAAAGTTCACCAGCAAAATAAAAGTTCACCTAGCAGGCAACGAACGTCACAAACACCAAGCAAAAAATGTTGACAGAAGTGTTTGAGAGGAATGTCTTACAAACAGCACAAGAGTTCTGAATAGACCTAGGCCTTGACGCACCAACAGAGTAGCAGACCAGTATGTAGAAGTGGCACATGTCCAAGGTCTTTAGTGCAGGTAACGTATACATTCTAACCAGTATGCGCCTCTCCAGGGAATCTGACCTCTAGCCTTAGCACTGTTAGAGGCTTTCTAGAGCTTTCCATTCAGACTGCATGATGGCCATAGGACCACGCAATACAGAAAGGCAGCGGCTGCTGAGGCTTACACAAGGACTGAGAGAGTGGAGTCCTGCAACATCTATGGCTCAGACAGTGAGTTTTTTCCTCTTTATCTTTAGACTGAAAAAACAGTGAAGATGCTCTTAAGGTGTCTTCAGACGGCACTGATACACCAGTACACTGTCAGAATGAAAGTAGATTTAAAGCTTAAAAGCCTCCAATCTCCGCCCACACCTTGTTCAAAGAGAAGGAGATATCTGTGAATTTCAATATTTACTATAAAAAAGAGTCAAATCTCTATCTGGAGCTGCTTTACTGCCCAACACGAGAAGCCGATAAAACAGAGCAGATGAATAATGAATCAACTTAGAGGCTTAGCATCGTCACCCAAAAAAGACAGAGAGTTAGGGGGAGAGAGAGAGATAGACACAGAGAGAGAGCCAGTCACGAAGAGAGAGAGAGAAAGGGGACAAAGAAAAAAAAGCAAGAAAGAAAGAAGAGGAGAGAGTGAGAGGGAAAGACAGAGCTAAAGAGAGAGAGAGGGAGAGAGAGAGGGAGAGAGTGAGTGGAGAGCAGAGAAAGGGAGGGGAGAGGAGAGGAGAGGGGAGAATAGAGAGAGGAAGAGAGAGAGAGAGAGAGAGGGAGAGGAGAGCGACAGTGGAGAGGAGAGAGAGGGTGGGAGAGAGACAGTGGAGACAGTGGAGACACAGCACACAGTGAGAGTTGATGTACGCTTTAGTGAGACTTAAGTAGCCACCCTGTCAGACGCGAGAGTGAAGTCTTTATCCCGCTAATGAAGCTGACTGCCTTTATTAATCAAAGACGCCATCCATCTGTGCAGAGTACCTGCGACTAAAGTGATGGTGCGCGCCGCGGCCAGTTCCTACCAAACCCCACAGCGGGCAGCTAACAGCACATTTGGGGACTTTCAATGGGTTTTCTTGGGGCAGAAATTAGTTATGAATTTAATTACACATGTGTTTTTGCACTACAATTATTTAAAAATCCTAATTCATAGAAATAAGAAAGAAACAATAAGTGACAAACTTCATTATTCACATGAACAGTAAAAATACATACTGTTTTAACATCATCACTGCTCAATGTAAAATAATTCTATGATGATAATAGGTGCATTATAACAAAATGCTAACAAGGCATGTGCGTCATATTTTTCCGTCACTTACTGCTTACAAACACAGCTAATACTGAAATATGACAAAGGCCACATAGCCACAGTGCTACTAACATTCATCAGCCACAATAATGATGCTGCATGTGGTGAATTTCAACTAACTGTTCTGTGGCTTCAAAGTAGACACGCTCTACACAGACACAATGCAATTGTCGTGCAAGGCCATGTACGAAGCCCCTCCCTCTCCATGGTTGTCCTGACAGGTTTAATTTCCAAACATATTGCATTTCCTCTCACATTTAAAACACATTAGTAGTCAGTCTCACAGATATGCAAAGAGTTGCTGGACCATTAGGTACAAACTACACCCCCCACCACCTACCCTCCACCAATCCAATCCAATCCAATCCACTCCACCGCACGCTGCCCACACCCAAAACAACAATGGAAATCTCTCCATGTACTCATTAAAAGGTAAGACCGCATCAAATCATTTGTGTATTCGTCTGCAGCGCCACAAAGCAGCAAATGAACCTAATTGATATTCTGGGGATGATGCTGAGTTTGGGGCTGCATCGTTGTGCTGCAGCCAAGTGTCCCGCTTGCCAAATATGCGGACAATGAAAACATATCTGTCTTCATTACTCATCGCACAGCCACTCTGTGCCCTCTGAACTGCGCAGAGTCGGTGGCGGCCGGGGCGGAGACGTCTGCGGAAGTCTCTGTCTCGCCTCGTCCGTCGTCAGTAGTTTGTTTACGCCGATGCGAGAGGCAGCTGAAAATCACAGCGCCGCAGTCCCACTGACAAACCCCAGATTTCAAGGAAGGAAATGAAGACCTATCAGTCCATCAAACCAGACCCAGGCAAGGCCAGACCCAACTGGAGACACGACGTGATGCGAAACCTCTCCCTACTCCCTGATTTCCCTTGCAGCCATGACAGCCTGATTAGATACCGCCGCAGAGAGAGTAAGCACAGGGCCGCTGGTGTCATAAATCCCTACCGCAGTCACTCCTATTAATATCCACACGGCCTGGGTGCCAGCAGCATGGACTATGTTTTTTTGTTTACAATATGTCCATTTTGAATAGTTTCATTAAACTTTGTCTAATTAAAATTCCTCTTAAGATAGATAGTCAGACACATCAGTGTGTATTCCATAATTAGATGAGGTCATGGCATTAGGAACAGTAGATACTGTATGTCTACATTAACACAAAGAATGTACTTTAGTCACTCTCTCTCTCTATTGCTCTCTATCTCTCTCTGTCACATACACACACACACACACACACACACACACACCAGTGTTTCCCATACATTTACGAAACTGTGGTGGCCCACCATAATCAAATTTTCCCTGCCACACTAAATATGGAAAGTGAAATACCCCACCATACCCCACAAGTTTTGCCCCAACACCCCATCATCTAAGGAGTTCTGGTGCAGGACCTCTGCTGCCCACTAATCTGAAGTAAACTCCATAGATGAATGTTCATAGGTGATGTCTGGAAGAGCTTCTACAGTTCTTTTGTGTCCTCCAACTCTCCACAGGGGTCGGGGAAGTAGACCAGACCTCTTGGTTCAACCTCTGAATCAGCCTGTTCTGAGCACACTGACAACGTATAATAATAGACAATATTAATAGACTAGGGGGCAAGACAAGCAAGTACAGAAGAAGTACAGAGGAACGCGTGAGAGAGAGAGAAAGAGAAAAAAAAAAGAAATCTGAAAAGACTAAGCAATGAGGCCAGATGAACTGCTCATATTAGGAAATGAGTGAGCTTCTCCATCAGGCCTAGCCCTTCCTATTAGAGAACTTTCTACCTTCACTCGTTGCCATGGTTTCAAGACAGGATGACATGACCTTATGAAAAAAGGTATCAATGTGTATCCAGTTTCTTTCTTCTCCATTTCCTTGCCTCTGGCTGGCAATTAAGAGGTCATTGAGTCTAGCAGACAACTCTGCTTGGATAGGGATTTATAGATTGCCATAGCAACACCTTAGTCTGCGGTTTACATACACATGTATACATACACTCTGTTACTATCTCTCCGACACAAATTTAAAATAACTTGTAAATGAAAACATATATATATGTTCCTGGACTTCATTTTAGGCACTAACATTATGTTGCTTCGTTAACCTACCTCAGTCAAACAACAAAATGACTGATGCGAAGTATTATTTTTTTCAATGCACACACACACACACTCATTTATAATGCATTTCTCTGTAACAAGCATTCACAAACAGAGTGTGCCTTTACTTTGATATTCTTGTCGTGGACCACAAAGGTCCACAAGCTGACTGAGGCAGCCCCGTGCAGTATGCTGATTTACTCAGCCATCGTCCCATGCAGGTAATGGATGTGACACGGTCACATTTGAATTCTCTGAGCATATGACTGATAGGTTGCAATCCAAGACCCAGGGGAACAAGGCATGGCCGGCTGGGGGGGGGGGGGGGGGGGGGGGTCGGGGGCATTACTTGGGGAGGGTGGGGTGGGGATTGGCATTTGGATGAGGGGTGGAGGACTCGGGGAGGGGTGGGTGGGTACTGGCATTCGGATGGGGGGTGGGGGGCAAGGGGAGGGTTGGGTGGGGATTGGCATTCGGATGAGGGGTGGGGGACTCGGGCAGGGTTGGGGTAGGGTATTGGCATTTGGATGAGGGGTGTGGGGGGGGGTGTGTGGCATTCGGAGGGAGCCATTGGATGTAAGTATGCTAATCACAGGCCTTGGAGATGGCGAAGGCACAAATGCACAACACTCTCCAGGGACAGTGGAGGGCCCATACAGAGCATTTTTTAAAGACCACACATATGTACACACACACAGACACACACACACACACTCACATACACACACACACACACACACACACACACACACACACACACACACACTCACATACACACATATACACACACATACACAACTGTCACTGTAGAAGTCAATGTCCTTCAGAGTACTGCTTTCTGTCCAAATTGCGGTTCACAGGAAGTCTTTTTTCCTCTCTTCTACCACTCCCACTACCAAAGGCATATGGTTAGCAGTCAGAGTTGACGGATAAGGCTTTCCCCAGAACCCAACCAAAACAAAACATGTCTGTGGGATTCAACAGACTCCAACAGACAGCATCAGCCTCTCTCAGTCTCAGTCCATTACCGGACTCAACCCCAGCTCAGCTCAGCTCCAGCAGCAGGAGATAACCCCAGCATTCCCGGGGCAGCGCGTTCACACGGAGCAGCCTGCAGG
>CM059272.1:4757043-4767043 GCA_030347295.1 Setipinna tenuifilis
TCTTTGTCTAAAATAAAATCTGTTGAAGTTAAACCTTCTAGCTTTTGTGTAAGAGAACATCAAATAACCAGTAAAACAAGTAATATCACAAAAAGTGTCTCAGGGTTTGGTCTATTCTATGAAGTCTTTACAGTAAAAAAATAATAATGGCCAAACAAAAGCTAAATCTTGTCTTTTTGTATTTAAAAAATCTGTGGGAGTAAAGTCTCCAGCCTCACTGCTGCAGTGCTCATATTATCATTAAAGTGCTCAGGCACCTCACATTATTAGAGAAACAAATTACATTACCAGCAGGAATCATCTTTCTCCAATTGACTCAAATGAGCAAGTTAATACAAGGAGCAATAAACATGCAAATAGCCTTTAGTGTGTAGAGTTTCCATCTAAATTATAAACCGAATAAATACACACAGTTTTTTTTTTCTCACATGATTTCTTTGTCTAACAGTCCACACACTGTGTGAGCACCCCATGACAGCTAAAATAAACAAAAGTGTTGTTCTGGAGAAGCCCGTTGTATCTCGAGGATGAAACTGGAATAACTCTTCGTCTTCTGCGTTTTCTCATCCTGTGATACGTGTGCATGTGTAGCTGGCATTTCTCACTTCATGGCATACATTTATGACAATTGGGCAGAAAGGAAATGTGAGTCTGCACATATTTCCATACTCTCAGCAGATAACACAGGGAGAACTCATGGACATCCGTGGGCCAAAGACGTCAGGTTGTCAGGAGACTTTTTACACACATTACAAATCAACATAAATGCTATTTGAAGTGAGCAAACCAATTTCCATTAACCTTAGTTGTCATATAGCTTATTATGCAAATTGTGAGTTAATCTGCTCCCATCCACGGGAGTGATGTCACATTTGATTTAAGAAGATTATAAGTGAATTTTAAGCATTTTACAGGGAATTTATATTTGAAATGGTCAAAATCTGTATTAAAAACTTGAATTGAATTCTGAACTCCTGTCTCAGAGAGTAGCTAAATGGTACATTTTACAAATCTGCCGAGGCAAAAATAACACGTCCTTTCACTAATGGGAAAAAACAGTATGTATTTTTCTTTTCTCATTGAACAAAAAAAAACACATTTAACATTTCTTGTTCTTTTTATTCTTTTTCATTTATTGCTTTTTAGTGTGCACAAGCAACACCAACACCAGGTCCTCTGCCGTTAAAACTCCTAGAGTGTTGTAAAGGCGAGTGAGGATTCATATGAGTCAGACAGGGTGATAAACACACACACACACACAAAACACACACACACACACACACACACACACACACACACACACACACACACACACAGACATGCACTGCCATCCAAACACACACACACACACACACACACACACACAGACATGCACTGCCATCCACACACACACACACACACACACACACACACACACACACACACACACACACACACACACGCACTGCCATCCAAACACACACACACACACACACACACACACACACACACATGCACTGCCATCCAAACACAGACAAGAACACGCATTTAGTGCCATGTAGGAACCCCACACCACCACACACACACACACACACACACACACACACACAGACATGCACTGCCATCCAAACACGGACAAGAACACACATTTAGTGCCATGTAGGAACCCCAGACCACACACACACACACACACACACGCACTGCCATCCAAACACCAACACAAGAACACACATTTAGTGCCTGCCGTGTAACAACCGCACCACACACACACACACACACACACACACACACACACTGCCATCCAAACACCAACACAAGAACACACATTTAGTGCCTGCCGTGTAACAACCGCACCACCACCACTACCACACACACACACACACACACACACACACACACACACACTTAGCACCGCTCACCATGAGGGTGGTACAGCAGTGGTCTAAGAGGTGAGTAGATAGTCAGACTGGATGAGGGTGGTGGAACAGTCATGCAGCAGCACCACCCATAGCATACCCTCACTATGACTAACGTAGAAGAGAGAGGAGAGTCCATAAGCAAAACTCTTCCTCTTTATTCCACCTCTCTTCTCTTCTTTCAGTTTCTATCATGTCAGAATACATTAGAAATAACACAGAGGAGCATGTGCATGTGCAACAGTCAGCTTTTACTTAAAATTTTACACAAAATAAACAAGCACAAGTGCTTGGAAACACACAGCAGATCTCAAACAAACATAAACTTAAAGGGGAACTTCCATCGTTATTTTTATTCATATTTCTGTGTCGCCACTATGGTTGAATGCATTGTGCGTCATTTCTGTGAAAAATTATGTCCTAGATCTCTTGTTTGACGCTGTTTTCTGTAAGCTACTAAAAGTGTTTTTTGACAGAAGGACCCCTTTAAGCACTCACACACACAAGCTAACCAGTGCCATTGTCCAGACCAGAGAATGAGGGTAAAACAAGAGGCCAGTTAAATAGACACAGACAGGTGCCACTCATTATAAGGTAAGACCGGATGTGAAGCCGTGTGGCTTGCTTGCTTTCTTTCTTTCTTTCTTTCTTTCTTTTTTGTCGATCACGTTATCACAACCACACACAAAAAAATACAAACATTACAGTTACAGTACAGCAATGGCATAACTTCCAAAAATACCACCACAGCAATTTCCAAGTTAAAGGGGCTGAGATGCCATATATGACTCAATATAAGATCAGCCATCATTTATTCATATTAATGACAGATGAAGATACAGCAGCATCTCTAATGACAGAACCATTTCTGACCCTGGCAAAGGTTCATGGTTGTGTGGAAATAAAGGCAGAAATACACATATATTTACATGTGTTTCTGTTCACAGCATAGCACACTGAGCAGTGCTGCTGTGATCGTTTGCTGTAAAAAATCTATAGCTACGTCCTTCGCCGCATAATACATGTTTTTCAGCCTCTTAAATGGAAGACTTCTGATGTGTCTTTAAATGTCTTGAAAAGGAGTCTGCAACTATCCGCCCATCTGCCAGATAATGGGCCAACCAAAACAACTCAAAAGGCAAGGTCGTGCAGCTATTCAGCAGGGATGGCAATTCTATGGTGGATGCTGTACATGCGGCACAAGACAGGCTTGCCTTTGTGCACGCCATTGAGCAAATGTCACATATGGCTCTCTGCACTGTCACATGCACCTGTGCGACTGTGTCCAATTGAAAGACCTTGTGTGACAAAATCATGAAAGGAGTGAGGAGGGAGGGGTGGTGTTTTTTTCCAATATGAAATGATCGGGAGAGAGAGAAAGAGAGAGAGAGAAAGAAAGAAATGAATTAGAGCTTGCCTGGGTTATTCTGTTCCAGTGTAGGCCTACTCAACTAAACTCCATCTCCCGGATCTAGAGCATTGGGCTGTGAGTCTGTACATGGCTGTAATATACTCCAGTTTGCAGCAGTATGCATCAGCGCAGCGCAGCACAGCACAGCACAGCACAGCACAGCACAGCATGGCATGGCATGGCACGGCACGGCACGGCACGGCACGGCACGGCACGGCACGGCACAGCATGAGGATGAGGATGAGGAATAGGCCCTGCTCACACAAATCATTAAGCCCCGTTTCCACCAAGCAGTACAGTACAGTTCGGTTCGGGACCTAACGGTTTGGTACAGAACGTTTTTGTGCGGTTCGGTACGGATTGTGTTTCCATTGCCAAAGGTAGAGTAGAGTCGTCACAGCAACGGGCGTGTCTCTAAACCATACCACAAACTGGTACCCCAACACAAGGGTTTCAGAAAATGGTACGGTTCGGTATGGTTATTTAGGTACGCTTCAAAAATTCTTACCATGGAGACACAAACAATTGCGAACCGAACTGAACCGAACTGTACTGTACTGCTTGGTGGAAACGGGGCTTTAGATATTAAACCATGAGGCAGCCCAATCACATCACCTACACTAATAGCCTGATGTGCTTTAATGTGCGTATCTAGAAAAATGGGTCTTGCACGCAACCATATGACACCCAAATACAAAGGTATATATGTGTATGGGCACGGACGCATGTGTATGCGCACACATACACACACACACCAACAGTCACACTATTAACTATGGTACAATGACATTGTTACGCTGTTATAACCAATTACTGTTATATGTTACAGGTACCCTATTTTTTCCCATCCTTGTGTTTTATGTATTATTATCATTTGTTCGACTTGATCGCTTTGGCAACACTGTATCTAAATAGTCACGCTAATAAAGCAGCCCTTGAATTTAAATTTGAGAGAAAAAGAGAGAGAAAGAGAGAGAGAGACAGAGACAGAGAGACAGACAGACAGAGAAAGAGCAAGAGAGAGATAGACAAAGAAAGAGATGAGAGAGAGATGAGAGAGAGACACACAGAGAGAAAGAGTGAGAGAGAGAGATGAGAGATAGACAGAGAGAGAGAAAGAGAGAGAGAGAGAGAGAGAGAGGGGCATGTGAAACACAGTTCATGATGCAGCCACAGGCAAATATCTTCGGGAGGTTACGGGTGAAAGCAGTGACTCCACTTCATCACTCCTCCGTCTCGGTGTATCCAGGGTGTAGCCCCAGTACAAGTGTCTTATCTTATGCCATTTTATCTTATCGTCTCACCTTATATTTACTGGGAGACCGCACACTGAGTGTCTAACTAATGGGCACTATGTAGAGACGTGCCTATTGTGAGACTCTGGACCAATGCAGATACCAATGTTTCAAACAATGACTTGCCGATAACCCAGGTGATACCCTTCATTTTTATTTTTATTTTTTTGTTTGTACTGCATACACTAACACGTTATTTTGAACTGTTGGTCAAAGTATTTTTATTTAAGTATTAGGACATGCCTCTCTGTGTCAACCACAAGCAAACTAATAGCAGCCTGAGAGCATGTCTCCAACCTGTGTATACTGGTAATACAGGCATCTTATATTTTAGGCAACAACACTCTCACACACATTCCACCTCTGCCGTTCATCAAGTAGCCATCCCCAAACTGCATTCTACGCACTTAACTCCCCCCTCCCCATGCACAGTTTTAGAATAACAATCACCAATTTCACTGCATCTTCTGCTCCACTATCCTTGTGTCCTTGTATCTTTGTATCCTTGCAAGGGAGTGCAGTCCTTGCTAGTGTCTACCCAGCCCAGTCTGCACCCATAGAGGGGTTGTCAAAAGGCCACTGATTGCTCCATCACTTTTTAATGCAGCACGGAGCCAAGAGTTCACTCACCGCTCTCTTTGTGCAGCGGCATCACCACGGGCCAGCCCTGACAGACACTCCGGCGGCAAGGAGCCTCTGCCTCTGCCTCTGCCTCTGCTCTCTCTCTACCTCTGCCTCTGCCTCTGTGCTACTGCCTCTGCCTCTGCCTCTGTCTCTGCCTCTGCCTCTGCCTCTGTCTCTGCCTCTGTCTCTGCCTCTGTCTCTCTCTCTACCTCTGCCTCTACCTCTGTGCTACTGCCTCTGCCTCTGTCTCTGCCTCTACCTCTGCCTCTACCTCTGTGCTACTGCCTCTGCCTCTGCTCTCTCTCTACCTCTGCCTCTACCTCTGCCTCTACCTCTGTGCTACTGCCTCTGCCTCTGTCTCAGCCTTTGCCTCTGCCCCTGCCCCTGCCTCAGCCTCTGCCTCTGCCTCTGCCTTTGCCTCTGTCTCTGCGCTACTGCCTCTGTCTGTCTCTGTCTCTATCTGTGCCTCTGCCTCTGTCTGTCTCTGTCTCTGTCTCTGCCTCTGCTGTGCCTCTGCCTGTCTCTGTGCTACTGCCTCTGTCTGTCTCTGTCTCTGTCTCTGTCTCTATCTGTGCCTCTGCCTCTGCCTTTGCCTCTGTCTCTGCCTCTGTCTCTGTCTCTGCCTCTGTCTCTGCCTCTGCCTCTGCGTCTGTGTCTCTGCCTCTGCCTCTGCCTCTGTGCTAGTGCAGTAATAAGTCATGTAGGCAGTACTCATGGCTAATCTATCACCATCTCATGGCTGTCCACTCATATCGATCACGCCGCACCGTAACAAGACTGACATTTGGCACTCGTATCGGAATACTTTGGGGAATGTGACACGTGCGTTGCAAGACATTGCCTTGGCTCATTGGCATTGTGGTGCACACACACACATGCATGCATGCACGCACGCACGCACTTACATACAGTAGGAACACCTACACACACACATACACACACACACACACACACACACACACACACACACACACACACACACACACACACACACACACACACACAGGGCCAGAGAGAAGGTGTTTGCACATGAGGTGGGCCAGAACAGCAGGACTGATGACAGGGCTAACACTCTATCTCAGAGGCATAACCACACACACACACACACACACACACACACACACACAGCAAAGCCATTCAGCTGTGACTGGCTGTCACCATCATTACAGCAAAGACTTGCTGTGAAAAGAGTAAGATTCCCCACAATTGGCCATGTCAAACAAGCAGGAGGAGGCAAATGAGTCCACGGCTACAATAGTGAGTGCCTGCATCACAGCACACTGGCACACAGACAGCAGAGAGACACAGGAGAGGGAGCGAGAGACAGGAAGGGAGCAGAGGAGAGATAGACAGGTAGAGAGAGACAGGTCAGAGAAGAGAAGAGAGACTAGAGAAAAGGAGAGGCTGAAAAAAGGAGAGACAGGCAGAAGGAGAGAGTAAAGACAAGAGGGAAGAGAGGAGGGAGAGAGACAGGAAACACGGGGCAGAATAGAGACAGAAGACACAGAACGGGCACGGACACGAAAATGGAAAAGGAGAGACTGGAGAGATGAGAGAGAGAGGAGAGGAGAGGAGAGAAAAGGCAAAAAAGTGGAGGTAGGAGAGAGAATAGTAGTCCCAGGGGAGTAGACACAGGAGAGGGGACAGACAGAGAGCGCAGGCACAGGAGAGGAGAAAGACAGAAAGACAGGAGAGAGAGGAGTGATGGGCAGGAAAGAGAGAAAAGCCAGCAGAGGAGAGAGACTGACAGGACAAATAGGACAGAGTGGAGAGACCAGAGACAGGAGACAAAGGAGAGACTGGAGAGAAGAGAGACACCTGAGAGGAGAGAGACAGGATAGAGTAGAACAGGCAGGAGAGAGAGGAGAGACAGGGGAGAGGAGAGAGACAGGAGAGAGAGTAGAATAGGCAGGAGAGAGAGGTCAGACAGGGAAGGGGAGAGACAGACAGAACAGGAAAAAGGCTGAAGAGAGGGGAGACATAGCACAGCAGTCTGTAACTGTGTCTGTGAGTACAAGAAACAGAGAACCAAACAGACAGACAGGCTGACAGCCAGACAGACATACAATGGAAAGACAGACAGACAGATAGAGGTGACAGGGCTGTTTCATAGACTTGGACAGAGGAATCCTTGCTATTCCTCAGCCAGGTTCGATAGTTTATCTTTTGAGTTACAGTGCAGCTTGCATGCAATACTCGACACATTTCACTTACACCCGGATCATTATTATTAACGACTTTGTAGGCCATGCATACACGCACATCTACATTTGATTTTCAGCTACAGTGTCCAGGCCTGGTGCTGGTTAGCTCCTGAGGTTGGGCAGGACTGGGCGTGCTCATTGTGGCATGGCACTGACTAAGCCACTTCATATGATACATGATGGGACACAAAGTTATTTTTTTCAAATGGAAAGCCCCCACAGATTTTTTTCTGTCCCATTATGTCATATTTGATTTATGAACATGGCTGGTGAAGCTTATTAAACTCAACCACAGTAAAAGTACAAACTGAGAGATCTTAAAATATCTACTGCATAATGTTGCCTTCACAATGTAAATTTCCTCATCATTTTTTTATTTTTGCACCACACCTAACGCACAGTAAAAACTGCAGGGTAATTAGATGTATAAAGAAGACTTTACAAATATAACCCAAGCCACAGTAGTCTTATCTGCTTCTAAATCCTGACTCACTATACTGTATGTAAGATGATACTTCCCTGTAGGTGATTTCTTCAGATTGAATGTTCTGATATCAGCGTGGGTGTGTGTTCATGTGTGGCTACTTTGAGAGCTTAAGCACAGTCAGAGAGGCACAATCTGAGGCGCCGCACACACACTTGAATGAGCACTCTGTCGGTGCGGCCTACCCAGTGGCCCACTCAGACAGATAAGTACAGTATTCTGGAAAAAGGAGCAAGACCAAAGCACTCCGTTTATAATGTTTTTAATGGTGCAGAAACAACACGACTGACGTTTCGACGGCACTGCGTCTTCTCCAGAGTCCTGAAGAGAGGACTCTGGAGAAGACGCAGTGCCGTCGAAACGTCAGTCGTGAGCACCAATCGAGTCCTGAGCACCAATCGAGGTGAAGCGCATCTGACTCCAAGATAAGTACAGTGTACTGGTCACACATTCAGATTTCTTTCTTTCTTTCTTTCTTTCTTTATTTCAGCATGATTTTATTATTTTACTTTTTTTTACAACGCAAATACTTTCAAACTGAAGTGACTTGAGTAGGAGTAGGCAGGGTTTCCATGAGACTGGCAGGCACTATGACGTGTGATACATAGAAACGATGAATGACCTCAAGTGCTATTAGCCCTGGGCTGCACCAGTGTAATTACAGAAACATGTCTGATTAATCCCCCAGAGACAAGACAAGACAACAACTTGTGGTTTTAGGGGTCTAGAACACATGAAAGTTCTTTCTCTGATATTCAGCGTTCTTTGTTCCATTGTTCTGTTTATTCTCATTTGACCTCAAAAACACAGTGGCAGGATGACAGTGCTTGGGGAATGCAGAGAACCACCATAGCATGACAGAGGCTGACAGCCCGGCTGCATAAATCTAGACGGGTACCAGGAAGAAGAAGACAAAAACATATTCTTTTATGATTGTTTGTTTTTCTTTCTACTGGCCTTCGTGAGTCTGATATGATTCAGGAAATCAAACATCAAACGCAGCAGGAAGATGAGCAGTGACATGTTTCCTTTTGGGAAAAAGTCTCCACTTCTGTCTGCATGACTTTCTGAATCACTCAGAAAAAATGTAGGACCTAGACAAGACATACACTGCTACGCACCCTCTCTCTACACAGCAACACAGTAACATTCAAGGTCTACAAAGCAACAAAACTTTTCTTTTCTCATCATACTAAACCACCCGCCATAGCTGGATTAATGAATCTCCAGGCAGTGGGATGACCTAGCACTTTAAAAACCCGACCACTTCCCTCAACCCAGAATAATGAAAAACACCCAAAATGGTGTCTGGTGTTAGTGCGAGGCTATCAGTCGGCACTTCACACCCCCTCAGGAAGCATGACTGAAAAAAAAAAAACTGAAAAAAAAACTGGCAAAAGCTCTTTGAAACGGCTCAATCCTGGATATTTGTCAATCTGTCTGTGCCCGCCAGACCGGGCAAAAGCTCCTCCAGCACTCGCCCCCACTAATGCTAATGCTAGCTGCCACCTCCGAGTCCTCTGTTCCCACCACACTGCCTAGCCTGGCCTGGGGTGTAGTGAAATGTGTGTGTGTGTGTGTGTGTGTGTGTGTGTGTGTAAGGGAGAGGTATCTCCTGGGCCTGTAATGTAGTGAGGTGTGTGTGTGTGTGTGTGTGTGTGTGTGTGTGTGTGTGTAAGGCAGAGGTGTCTCCTGGGCCTGTAATGTAGTGAGGTGTGTGTGTGTGTGTGTGTGTGTGTGTGTGTGTGTGTGTGTGTGTGTGTGTGTGTGTGTGTAAGGGAGAGGCAAAGTTCAAAGGTGGCGTGATGAGAACTGCAATGGCCCAGTAAGCCAGAAAGAGGAAATCTGTTCCACTCGAAGGAGGACTTCTCTAGGTGTGTGAGTTTGAGTGTGTGTGTGTGTGTGTGTGTGTGCGTTTAAAGGTGTGTGTGCCTGTGTTTGCATGTCTTTGTGTATGTGTTTGTATTGATTTGTATGTATGTGTGTGTGTGTGGGCTGGTGGGTTTGTGTATCTGTAAGTGTGTGTTTAAGTGTGTGTGTGTGTGTGCACGTGTGATAGAGAGAATGAGAGAGTGAATGAATGTACC
>CM059272.1:4769543-4774543 GCA_030347295.1 Setipinna tenuifilis
ACACACACACACACACACACGCAAACACACACGCACACGCACACACACACACACGCACGCACACACACACGCACACACACACACACACACACACACACACACACACCCTTACATCTACTTTTTATCGTAAACAGGGGCCTGCTGTGCTGTTTCTCTATTGCCATCTCATCATCCTCTCTATTTTCCACTCCTCTCTCTCTCCCTTTCTCCCTCTCCCTGTTTCTCTCTCTCTCTCTCTATTTCCAACTCCCTGTCACTCTCTCCATCTGTCTCTGCCCAATCTTCGTACCTTCCCCTCTCTCTCTCTCTCTTCTTCTTCTCTTTTTTTCGTGTTTCACTCATTTTCCCTTTTTCTCTCCATCCCTCAGCTTCTCTCTCTCTCTCTCTCCCCTTCCTCCAGTCTCTTTCCATTCACTCTCCATCTCCTCGATATACTTCCTGCTCCCTTTTCTCCCTTTTCTCTCCATCCTTGAGCTTCTCTCTGTCTTTCTCTCTCTCTCTCTCTCTCTCTCTCTCTCTCTCTCTCTCTCCCTCTCCCTCTTCTATGTCATCTCTACCTCCCTCTGTCCATGCTCTGGTTACTTTCATGAGACCGGTTATTTACAAACACATCAGATCGTTAAAGTGTTTTCTCACTGACTGTCTGCCTGCCCCCAAACTCCTCTGTCTTGCCTTCGCGTTCAGGCTTAATGTGACTGCAGCAAACCATCTTTCGCATCATGACAGCATCTTTTACGTGTCGCTCGTACGGCGAATGGGAGCGCTGATCTGTTTTACAGACACTTTTAAGTCAGCATCTGACATGGGGGATAGTGGAAATATACTGAAACATCCCAAAGAACAAATACTACAGTCTTTACAGCACAGACACTGCAAGGTTCAGTGAGGGCTACAGTCCCAGTGAAAGTAGAACACTAGACAACACTAGAAGAAGACATTTTACTGAAAAAAGGCAGCGGGGTTGCTAATGGATGGAAAGTAATAAACAATATATGATGTTCAGCTTGTGATACAAGCACATGTTACATGTTGTCAAATGTTGGAGGATATGACTCATCACTACTTGCAAATATAGTAGAACTCCTTTGCAATATCCCCAATACAGCACATCACTTAAAACACTGACCTGAAATCTGCAGACAAAATGGTCAGGCACGACAGCCACCTCTGATGTGCTACAGCTGTGCTTTAAGAACATTTGCATTTGCGTGCGCGTGTGTGTGTGTGTGTGTGTGTGTGTGCGTGTGTGTGTGTGTGTGTGTGTATGTGTGTGTGTGTGTGTGTGTGCGCACTTCAGCTGTACTCACTCTCCATCTACATCCTGTACCAGCCTCTAGCAAACACATACTCTCACCTTCTTTGGCCCTGTGTTTGTGTGTGTGTGTGTGTGTGTGTGTGTGTGTGTCTATCTGTCTGACTGACATTAGACCTTTAGACCCCTTCATTTGCATGTGTCTGCTAGTTTGTGTGCATGTGCGTGTGTGTGTGTGTGTGTATGTCTGTGTCTGAGTGTGTGTGTGTGTGTGCTTCGGCCACACTGACATTAGGACCTTGAGAGGCCTTCTGGCTCCAACTGCCAGTCCTGGAGGAACAGGGGTGTGTTAGCCTTCACTGCCGTCCACTAATGAGATCTTAATCTAATCACTTCTGCTGCTAATGAGTATGAATGACTCTTCCCAGAGTTATTACAGCACCAGCACCAGGACAGCAGCACACCACCACTGGGTCTGCTCTCACTGCCCAGACTATGTGGCCCAGAAAGGGGACAAACCTTGTAACACACACACACACACACACACACACACACACACACACAAACACACACACAAAAAATAAACACACAGACAAACACACACGCACACATATACACACACATACGTGCACACACGCACACACAGCCCTCCACCCCATCCCCATCCCCATCCCCTTACACACAAACACACATGCACACAAGCTTAAATGCAAACAATCAAGCAAACACATGAGCGCACACAAACAAGGCACACAGCAGATGCTGTTTCACAATGCTAATTCCCTTTTTCCCATTTTATATATTATATATTATATATCAATATATTATATATTTTCCCATTCCCTTATTTTATATCTAACATTAGCACACATGCTCTAACGCCCCTAAAATATGAGCATATGAGCAATATAAGTAATACAAGAGGACCATGAGCTGTTCCAATGACTACAATAAAATCTTGAGCTGCAGCTAAAAATACAAGCGTGTGTAGCTAGCTTGCTTGTGGTGGGACCTGCTTTAGTTAGCCAGCGTTTGGCACAGGCAGCCTTATAAAGTCTGACAGTCGCCTCTGTGGTGGCTTCTAGACCCCCACCCACACACACATACACACACACACACATATGCATGCACATACACAGACACACACCATCCGACACACACATACACACACAAACCCACACACACACACACACACACACACACACACACACACTACAACACACACCACAACCCCAGCCCCGTCCCTGAAACACATCCCTTGAAAATAAACCTCAAATCCGCAGCCCTATTTTAGCGCAGGCCCGCTGACTGCAGTGTGGCCATCTGTGTCTGCTTAAACGGAAAACTTGATTAGCTCCAATATGAGCTAACACGCTCACTCTTTTCAGCAGTGAAACTTCAAAGTTTTGAAATAAAAATATTTATGAGATCAACTCAAGATCCATCTGTGTGTGTGAGCGCATGTGTGTGTGTACAAGTGTGTGTGTCTGCAAGTGTGTGTGTACTCATGGACGTGCGTATGTGTATGTGTGCGTTTTAGATTTCTCTCTGCACAGACCCAGCCCCAGACCCAGCCCCTGTGGCGTTCCTACTGTGCAAGGAACACTTGATGCATGAAGTGGAGAGCTTTTTACTGTGTGCTCATCTCGGCACTCTGAGCTGTGACAATACAGCCCAGCACGCTTTAGTGATAGCATTGCCCTCACATGCCCCTCCGCTCAGGGGTGTAGTGGTAAAATCAGAGGTGGGTAAACTATGAATTTGGTGGTCACGGTGAGGTGGGTGCATGGTCCCACACCAGATGTTTTAAACAGACACGTAAAACATATTTGAACAGTCTGAAGGCATTGTAATGGTCTCTAGTGCACATAAAGATGACACAGTGTGATTTTGGAATGTTAGAAATTGTTTTTGGTACCTAAATTCTATTATAGGGTGAACAAACTGTATTGATAGGTGGATAAACTCAGTTGAGAGGTGGATAAACTCTTTTTCTGAAATTTGAGAGGTGAGTAAACTCCGTTTACTTGCGTTTATCCACCACTACATCACTGCCTCCGCTAGCAGAGCGCTAGCACTAGTTAGCAGCTCCGCTATAGGAAGGCTGACGCGGCTAAGGGTATTACAGCAAGACATATTACCACAGGAAAGCCTATAATGGAGCCACCTATCTTTCTTTCAGTAACACTTTCTATCAAACAAGTCTTCATAAAACCCTATAAACACGTTAATAAAGGAGCTATAATGCATTCGGAAAGCATTATAATGACTGACATAAGTATTAAGTTAGCACAGCTAGAAGAAAGCTTTGCTGACAGGGCAGGATATTGCAGAAAGACATATTATCACAGGAAAGCCTGTCCTAGGAGCCAGCCACCTACCTTTTTTTTCTTATGGTGAATATATTGGCTTGAATTTTTGTACGTATCCATTCTGTGCAGAATTTTGGACAGTGAAAGCTGTACTTAAATGTGCTTTATGAATACATTTTTCTATTAACCTTTACTAACTTATCCACAAGATCATTGCAGTACATTTGGATTGTTGGAATTCAGTCATAAGACTGCTTTCATGACTTAATGACTTAATGTCATCTGACAGGTTTCTTTAATTAAAAAAAGAAAAGAAAATCAAAACCTTCCTCTGTGATATGTTATGCTGGATGTGTTATTGTTCAACTTTTTAATTTAGTGCAACTAAATAATAATGTCAAGGCCTTTCCCTGAACCAAGAGACTGAGACTGAGCCCCGCACCAGCAATGTGCTTGCTGTCAGGGATTACAACCCGTTACTGAGTGTTGCAAACAGAGTTGTATAAAGTAGAAGTAGAAGTACTGTTTTGGATGTAATTACAACACAAGTAGTACGGTACTACGCAGTTGCAACTGCATAATACCATACTACCAGTCCAAAACAGTACTTCTACTTCTACTTTATACAACTCTGGTTGCAAACATGTCTGTGCATTACTGGAGTTACTACAGCAGTATTTCGCTGTATGTTATAACACTGTTATGACCACCCACATTCACAGGTGTACAGGAAGTGCGGGTCTAAGTGATAAGTCCCATCATGCTCCCCTGTAAAGGTGTGCACAAAAGCAGGTTGTTCTTCATCAGCCCAATTTTGGGTGTTGTTTTTAGTTGGACACATTTCCCCTGTTGCAGACACTCGTGGGTGATGATCAGGTACCAGGGGTTGTTCAGGCACTGTTGACAGTTCCTGCTTGTGTCCGTAGGGGCAACAGGGGTGAGGAAAAACTCCCTGAATTGTGTGTGGTTGAATAATTGTGTGTGGTTGATAAGTCCCATCATGCTCCCTTGTAAAGGTGTGCACAAAACCAGGTTGTTCTTTATCAGCCCAATTTTGGGTGTTGTTTTTATTTGGACACATTTCCCCTGTTGCAGACACTCGTGGGTGATCAGGTACCACCCCATTCCTTTGATCTTTTGCCATTTTAATCTCTCTTTTCTAACATACTGCACACCAAAGATAGAAATTGGCACTAGCCAACAGCAAAATGCTGGTAAAATGGTAAAGGATCTGGTAAATTTCAGACACAAAATAATGATTAACTGTGGAGATAATTTCCACTCCTGCCGTCCACCCACCCACCTCTATTTAGTCTTTAATCATATGTTGCATATGGTAATCGTATGTAAATGCAATTATTTCTGATTACATTTCAATAAAAACATTTTTGATTGACCTTATTTTTTTGTCTCCCTCCATTTCTGGTGAGACTAAG
>CM059272.1:4779543-4782043 GCA_030347295.1 Setipinna tenuifilis
TGTGTGTGTGCCTTTGCATATATTCATGTACTGTATGCGTGCACTGTATAGTGTAGGGTAAACGCACATAAAATTTAAAAAATGACCAAACAGCTGTTACTCCTCTTTTTGTTATTACAATACTTTACACACTATTTTAACTGCTGTGCATACTGTCTACCCACTGTTCCTGTTACCACTACACCACTGCTGCATACAGAGTACAGAGGGTCTGGCTGTGCTACAATAAGAAACAGTTTTCTTCCTGGACTGACGTTTCGACGACACTGCGTCTTCCAAACTCTGAAGAAGACGCAGTGCCGTCGAAACATCAGTCGTGTTGTTTCTGCACCAACATTAAAAACATTGTAAACGGAGTGCTCCGGTCTTGCTCCTTAATCCATAATAACTAACTCAACACTATCCCAACACTATCCTCGGCGGCCCTTCCCATCCCAACACCATCTCCGGCTGCCTTTCCTCCACCCTCATGACCACTGTGGAGTCACTGCCCTCAACACAGACACACACATGAACACCCACAAAAATATACAAACACACACATCACACACAAACACACACACCCCCACACACACTCACACAATACATAGACACACATAACACACACACACACACACACACACATATACACACAAACCACAAATACATTAACACACATACCCCGCACACATACAAACACACACACATACACACACAATCACACACACACACACACACACCCATTCAAACACACATCTTGGGAGATTATGTGAATCCCATGACTTGCTTCACAGAAAGAAAAACACATCTCTGGGTTTATGGATTTATATCCCCCTCTCTCTCCCCGCGGCCCCTGACTCCACAAACCACAGCTCAGAAAACAAAAGCCCAAAAGGCCTTCTCCTACTGGGGGAATGTGAGCTGCTCTCCTCTAGGCTTAGCCACACACACACACACACACACACACAGTACAAACAAATACACCACACACACACACACCACACATACACACACACAATCACTAGCAAACACACACACACCACACACACACACAAACAATCGCTAACACACACACCACACACACAGACACACAATATACATACATACACATGACAAATGCAAGTGCACACATAAGCATATGCAACACAGATACAGACACACACAAATATAAACATGCCAATACTCACATACATACAAATATCCATCCACCAATTACACACACACACACACACACACACACACACACACACACACACACACACACACACACACACACACACACAGGAGTAGTGTGACCTATTGGCTATCCAAAATGAGGGGGAGATTTCCACTTTGCTGTGCCTGCTCTGAGCCACCCTCCCAAAGCAGGCCTTCATTCCCACACTACCAGGAAGCCAAAGCAGGCCTTCATTCCCACACTACCGGGAAGCCAAGTCTGGGCGAAAAAACACCAAATTTGTAGCCTTTGGCAGCCGCAACAATAACACTTCATGCCGCTTCGCCCAGCAAGGAGACAACCAACTTTAAGTAAAAAAAAACGAAAAGAGTGCAGCACAGCGACGAAGGACGTCTCTTGGGCAGTCACAGGGTCGGGGACAGTACAGCGAGGCGAGGAGAGGAGAGGTGAGGCGAAACGAGCGACCGATGTCTGGGGACAGAAACTAACGGTGTCTGGGGACGGGGACAGGGAGCTAATGTGTCTCCAGAGGCTGGCAAAGCCACCGTGTCAAATAGGCACGCTTACTCCCTCACTCGCCACCGAGACACAAACTCAGACAGACAGACAGACAGACAGACAGGCAGGCAGACAGGCAGACAGGCAGGCAGGCAGAGAGACAGACATGCAGAGAGAAAGACAGGCAGACAGACAGACAGACAGGCAGACAGACAGGCAGACAGACAGGCAGGCAGAGAGACAGACATGCAGAGAGAAAGACAGGCAGACAGACAGACAGACAGACAGACAGACAGACAAACAGACAGACAGACAGGCAGACAGACAGTCAGACAGACAGCGCCGACTGGACTGGCTGGACCGGCTGCAGGCGCGGCCTCGTTCGAGCACGCCAAGCGCTCGCCCCGTGACACGGGCACAGACATGCTTATTAAAGACGAGGCCAGGCTCTATGGCTGCCTAACTGGCCGTGTAGCTGCTGCAGCGAGCGAGAGAGCCATGGTGAACCTCAGCGCTCGCTTGCTCCCTCCCCACACCTGTGGATGACACCATGGCCAACAAAGTAGGGAAACACACACACACACACACACACACACACACACACACACACACACGCACACACACACAGGATTGTACACTCGCACATAGGCAAAACGAAGTGAAGTACGAGGGGCTGGTTTACCAGGCTAGCACTGCTTACTCTCTCCCGTGTGTTTGCGTACGCTCGCATGTGCTGCCTGTCTTGGCCTGCGGGTGGCTCTGCTCCAGGTGGGCTGGACTTGCCAGTTAGTGGACGATTGGCCATGAGCTAAAACCACGCCAGCCAAACTCACTGCTCTCTCTCTT
>CM059272.1:4787043-4799543 GCA_030347295.1 Setipinna tenuifilis
GAGAGAGAAAAACCCAGAAAACCCAGAGGAAAATAATAAAACAAAATGAAATTCTATTACACTTTTATTAATGCTATAAGAGGACACCCTACTTGATCGAAGATACTGCTTGCCATCTTCAGTATTTTTACTCACCTGTGAAAAGAAGACAGGACATTAGCTCTATGTTTACAATGCACAATGAATTAACATCTTTATATCACTTCAAAGTTAAGTAAATGATGAGATTCGATAGACATTTTAAACTGCATGTGTTTACATGTTTTAATGTAAATTCCCCCTACACAAATACATTAAAAAACAATAAACAATATTTGGTTAGTTTGTGAAGGCATTATTTACAGTTAAACACAGGAGGTTACTTCCATCAATGTCAAATTGGAAAATGCCTTTGCCTTATGTGACAGCTCATGCTCAACAGTGTGAGTAGGTTTGAAGAGTGAAGATATACACAGCAAAAACTGAAGTGTTTGGAGGTTGATTTAAACTCTCAAAGTGTCATTTTGACATTTTCAGATTTACTGTAAATGGAGTGCAGAATTATTTTATGTCTTGAAAATCTTAATTTAACTCTGCAGAGTGTGAAGCTACATAAACCCTCAAAAGTGTTAAAGTCAACTCTGGGAGTCAGTTCACTGACGATGGTCTTTTTGCTGTGTAGGAGGCCATGCTGTTCCTGCACAGCTCCCTAACCCCACACACAAACTACACTAAGCACTGGCATACAGAGCGAGTGTACAGCCTGAGCGCACAGCCATGTGCCAAGGATGACAGACGTTTTGAATCCTAACCATAACGGTCAGCATTAAGATATGAGTCAGAGACACAGAAACATGAACCACAGTAAAGTTTTCTTACCCACTTAGTCACTTTCAGTGTCTCTTTTTCCCTCACAGGTAGCAAAAGATTTACCCTAAACACAACCGAATACACCCACCCTATATATATACACATCATCTCTGTCTCATTGTGTCTATTCCTTTTCCCCACAGGCACAGGCACAGACACACACACACACAGACACACACACACACACACACACACGCACACGCACACGCACACACACAGACACAGACACAGACACACACACACACACATGCACAGGGACAGCGTGACCCGTTGGTTATCCAAAATGATGGTGGCCACTGAGCAGTGGCGTGGTCACAATGCCAGCACTACAGCTGAGCTCACAATAGCCTTAATTATAATGCAGGGCTGCAAGTGCTAGTTAGCACAGGCACTAGAGTTAGTGAGAGAGAAAGACAGAGAAAGAGAAAGAAAAAAAGACAAATAGGGAGAAAAGCTAGAGGGAAAGATAAAGAGTGATGGGGAGAAAGAGGGAGAGAAAGAAGGAGAGAAAGAGAGAGGGAGGGAGAGAGAGAGAGAGAGAGCGAGCAGGGTGAGCGCACCTCCACCCCGCTGTCTGACTGCACAAGATTACAGCGTAGCACAGAGGAAGGAAAATGCTTGTGATCACACGAGACACAGCGGGTCTCCAAAATGAACACGCACCACTCAGCTCCACACTACTCAGCCTCTCAACCACTCCTCAGCTCTCGTGTCCAAAAGGGGACAAAGAGGGACAAAAAGAAACAGAGAAGGAGAGAGACAGGAAAAGAGAGAGAGAGTGACAGAGAGACACTGTGTGTGAGAGAGGGAGAGAGAGAAAGTAAGTGTGTATGTGTTAGAGAGAAAAAGAGATAGTGTGTGTGTGTGAGAGATTTTAAGCTTTTAAATGTGCTCTTTATTTACAATAAGTCTCAAACGATTACAGTTTCACAATTACAAGTCAGGATTAGAAATATGTCACAATGAATACACAAATAAATCAATAAATGAATAAATAGATCCATCTACAAAAGATGGCTAAAGTGCAGTTCATCATTGATGAAAGCATATTGTAAGTGTGTATGTGTTAGAGAGAAAACGAGATAGTGTATGTGTGAGAGTGAGAGAGAGAAAGAGGAAGAGAGAGACAGAGAGATAGAGAGAGTGTGTGACATTGAAGGGAGAGAGATAGTAAGTGTGTGTGTCAGAGAGAAGAGAGCGAGACAGATAGAGAGAAAGAGTGTGTGTGTGACAAAGAATGGGGGAGAGTGTTAAGGAGAAAAAGAGAGACAGAGAGACAGAGACAGAGACAGAGAGAGAGACAGAGAGAGAGAGAGAGAGAGAGAGACAGACAGCGCTTGCGGGTAAGAGAGACGCACTCTACAACCTACGACAGGAAAAGAGCCCAATCCACTGCTGACACCACCTCACGAGGCAGACACATTAGCCAAGTCTTTGGACAAGAGAGGGTGGAGATAGGGCTTTAAAAAGGGTTGCCCTTTACACAGACACAATTGGTATGCTCCACACAGACAACAGCCTTGATCACAGGGATATATAGACAGGAAATTCCCCCAAGACAAAACGCTTAAAAGAGGCACACCAAAGGAGGCCTGCATGGCACCTCACAATGAGAGCCAAGGGCGTCTTCGCTTTCAAAGTCAATGCTTTTCTTTTTGTTTGGCACGAGCTTACCCTTAGATGAACCCCTCCGTTGTCTCATCTGGCTAAGCACATTAAAATCAATACCTGAATGAAGAAGGGCTGAATGCTTCAGATTTTTTTTTCTTCTTTTTTCTTCCTTATAAAAACGTCCAGACACCTAAATCACGATGGTGATGAGCCAGACATACAGTAAACTAAGCAGACTGAATAAAGTGATAAAAACAGAAAATAATTTGATCTCTTGAATCTCAGACACAGCTAAAGAAAACTGTACACAGCTCTTTCTTGTGCGTCAATGGGGAAAGAGTGTCTGCCCCGCCTCATTGACAGTTAGCACGCTGTTTATGCAGATCTGTCAGGAAGCATCTGGCAGAGTGATCTATGGGAGTGACACAGGCTGGAGTGAAGGAGCTTACACACACACACACACACGCACGCACACGCACACACACACACACGCACACACACACGCGCACACACACACACACACACACGCACACACGCAGACTCACTCACACACACACACCACTGCAGTGCCAGTCAAGAGACAGAGTGTGCAGGCCCTGTCTGAGCACCTAATGTGTTTGCTGCGGTCTGTGAGGGTCCTCTAAGTTAAAGGGCAGAGACACTAATGGGCTCACCTAAGAGAAATTGGCGTCCATTTTGCCTTAATGCATGCTAAGCTCGAGGCCATTTGCCCACCTGAAAGGGCACGCGCTGGGCTGGGCTGGGCTGGGCTGAGCATCCACTCAGACGGGCTGTTTTGAGCAGCTCGTTCAGGCACACTGACTCACTCACTCACTGCCTCTCAGTCCTGCTCTACACAGTAAATGGCCATCTGCTTTCTGCCTTACTGGTTTTTGGTTTGTTTTTTTACCCAAAGTCGATTACTGCTCCATTCTCTCTCTCTCTCTCTCTGTCTCTCTCTCTCTCTCTCTCTCTTTTTTCTTTTAATGGGGGTGGGTTGGGGTGGGGGAGGGGTGGTGGGCTGATGTGGTGGATATGTGGACCTGTGAGGGGTCAATAAAGGGATTTTAAACGTCTCTCTCTCTCTCTCTCTCCTTCTTTCTTTCATTTTTTCTCTACCTTCTTACAACACTTAGTGTTAGGGATGTGTCACACAGAAGAGGGAATCAGGAAAGATTCACAGAGAGATAATGGGGAATGTGCAATGTTCACAGGCTATGAAGAAGAACATTTCATGTCTTTTGTTGTGAACCATTAAACTCATTCATCGAATGAGATTCTAGAAAATATAAAGCTAAAACTCACTCTAAGTGATGCGCAAATGCTCCAGAGGGGAAAGAAAGCCAATAAATGTTGTCAAAATGTGCATAAATATTTACTTTAAAAGCTTTAAAAGATATATAAACTACGACAACAAGCTATTCCCTCTACAAAGAAAATAAATAAGAAAAAAGCAGGAGTATGAGGAAAGTGGCTGAAGGAAAACATCAGAGACAGCGCATTCCAGAAATCTCACGCTTCTGAAAACAACAAAATGCTAGTTGAGTCGCTTTTAATTTGGAAAGTTTCCAACTGCCACAAAGCTCCACAAAAACAACGGCAGCCTAGAGCTTGAAAGGCTGTCTCTCTGTTTGATATTTCCCAACAACTTGGGAAATACTCCGCTGATAAGCTTTACCTCTGCCTGCCTTCCACCCCCGTCTGGGGCCACAGAAAGTGCACTGCACTAAAGTTTGCACCGACGCATTCACACCTGGCTGTGTGTGTGTGTGTGTGTGTGTGTGTGTGTGTTTCACTGCCTTCCAAACACACTCCATCACCTAGCTCACAAGCCATAATGTGGGTTCCCCTTCAAAAGCGGAAACAGGATTTACAGACTATTAGGTCTTCCTTACACTGGGAAGCACACTTTACCATATGGACACCTGGCCCAAGTTTAGCATATGGGGCTAGCATATGGGCTCTCCTGCCCCACTGACACTTGAAATGAGAGGGAATGGACACATTCAGACTCAGTAAAGGAAAGCAAAAGGGAGAGAGAGAGAAAAAAAAACAACGGAAAGGAAAGATGGAGAGAGAAAGTGACAGAAAATGAAAGCAGTGCCCCCTGTAACGGGATTGACCTTGGCTGGCTGGCTTGGGGGTGGGGGGTGGGCGGGGGGTTCTGGGTAAACCGTGGGCCAATCGGATGGTCTGGGCTCCCCCGGCTGGCGGTAATGAGGGCGCTGGAGAGGGATGGCACAGCCGCACAGGTGTAAGACTAACACCTGTCTGCCACCATTAAATCAGTTCCACTAGATGGATGGCTGAGATGAAAGAGGAAAAAGATGGTGGCCCCAGTGCTTGGTGTGCTGAGGCGAGAATGGGGGGGATTGTGTGTGTGTGTGTGTGTGTGTGTGTGTGTGTGCGTGTGTGTGTGTGTGTGTGTGTGTGTGTGTGTGTTGCTGAGGCGAGGATGGGGGGGATTGTGTGTGTGTGTGTGTGTGTGTGTGTGCGTGTGTGTGTGTGTGTGTGTGTGTTGCTGAGGCGACGATGGGGGGATTGTGTGCGTGTGTGTGTGTGTGCGTGTGTGTATTGCTGAGGCAACGAAGAGGGGATTGTGTGTGTGTGTGTGCGTGTGTGTTGCTGAGGCGACAATGGGGGGGATTTGGCGGGGGGGAAGGGGGAGAGGAGAGGCAGGGGTGGGCTGGGTGTTAAATCAATGACCAGACAGGAGAAAGGCTTCATTTCACAATGGCTCACAGCTGGGACATATGGCTTCACCTGCACACTGGTTTCAATTCATTCTGACACTGACAGGAAGAAAGAAAGCGAGAGAATGAGAGGGGGGGGGGGTGGGTGGTTTGTATGGCCCCCCTGTTTAGGTAAGATATACATGTCTGCCTTTGGTTTATGACATTCAGGTGGTAGTAAAGCCAGACATGATCTTGCTGTTCATCACAAGTCATTTGAGATAATTTAATTGACTGGAGCATTATCAGTGTCTTAAGGAGACACGTAGGTTTTCTGAATAACATAAACAAGTTAATGACCACAAAGACATCAAAAGACCCATTGAAAAGACAGTAATGACTTCCGTATTGCCTAGTCTATTTCTCTATTAAAAACAGGGAAATGTTCAGTGATGTCTTACAGAGCTTAGGATAACTGCTGACAACACATTTGCCCAAGGTAACCGGTCAAACAATTATTATAGCCACAATAAATAGAAATGCTAATGGCCCAATTCATTTTTACGTTACAATAACTCAATTAAAATTGTTCAGGTGTGTGCAAGGAGGAACAAGCTCACATGAGGACATGTATGTATTATTCATAAGCCTTAGGTGCTTGTGTGTGGCACAAACACAAATGTGCATCAAGGTTGTTTTGATGTTGCCCAGAGCATCCTACAGTAGAAATTCAATTAACCCCCAGTCACCAGAGTCAACGGAAACAGAAATCAAATAAGATCCTACAGAAAATGCAGGTAAAAATGCTGTTAGGGCATTTTGGGGCTTTATGCTGTGTGTCGATGCATCCTCGGATTGTAATAATCCTTTTCCTTAGCATAGCATAGCATGAGTCAATGACCCCCCATGGCCCTTGGCACAAACCACCCAATACAGGACAAGATGACTCATTCATTTAACATGTAAAACGAATGTGTTTGTTTCTTCATTTTTACCATTATTGACTGGTTACATGTGACAGTGAGAGCTTGATTCATTACATTCTCAATTCCCATTGTTCTCTTCTATGTGCTGAATAGCACTCAGCTCTTCTCCTGGAAGCCTTAGTTGCTTTAAAGGGCTCCTTCCACTAAAAAACACTTTGAGTAGCTCTATTTACAATGTGGTGGGTCACAACAAGCAGTATATGCACGCAGCACTCCAAGACATGAAATTCGACCCTCATGGTTTTACTGGTCATTGAAGGGTCAAGCTAACCAAAACGAGCGGATCAGAGCAGGCTAAACCTATCTACGTCACTAGGTCGTAAGCCCCGCCCAGAGCCATGTGTGGCACGCCCACATCGCAGAGGAAGAACAGTGGACAGAAGCTAGGTGAGCGAAAGACAGCGAATTTGCCCAATCAGAAGTGCCTTATTGACACGTCATGGATATTCACGAGGGACACTGGAAAAGCCAGTCGTTCAACCACTAGACCTGTTCTAGCTTACAGAAAACAAGCAAGAGATCTAGGACATAATTTTTCACAGAAATGACACACAATGCATTCAACCATAGTGGCGACACAGAAATATGAATAAAAATAACGATGAAAGTTCACCTTTAAAGTGGGGCCACCTCCAGCAGTCAAGTTCAACCACGTTAGAAGAGAACAAGTCGTCAGTGTGGCTGTCTACAATGATGCTAATTTAGGACTGAGCTTAGCCCGGGTGTAGCAGGAGTACACAGCAGGTAGCCGTCTTCTTGTTCAGAACACACACCTCCATGGACACGCAAGGATGTCTAAAACTTTCAATGTTTCTTAATTGGTTGACATTGCTGGACCAAGAAACACGATCTGACATCAGTGGCGGTTCTATAGTGTTTTACGCCCCGGGCGAGACCACCTCTCAGCCCCCTCAGGCTGCCCGGTTTACCCGTGCCTAAAACCGCTACTGTCTGACATACACTTTCCTACCAATGACATAACCATATCCATAACATTACCATGTCGGCATGGTATAGCATGAATATTATTATTATTATTATTTGATTTATTTGTTGTAGAGGGACATGTACTTTAATTGACATTTTACAGAGAAAATGTAAAAGCACCCAATTATAGCCAAAAGGCTAGTTTCCATTGGTAGTCCCCCCTGCCAGGAGGTAAATGGCAGTTACCTATCAATTAAAAGAATAAATTACAAGCAAAAAGTAGGCAAGTAATAAGACAGTCACAATATAAAACAAATGCAATATGACTTACATGGCTATGGCCATCAGTGTCCAGTGATACGATTGTTACCAGTACATGTCATAACATTTGTCAGCTTTTTCGGACCGCGTAAAAGCTCATGTTACAGGATCAAAGAGCTCCATGATAGCTGTCTGGCTGGTGTTTAGCTCAAGGCTCTGGGTGCACGTCTGGGTCAGCGCGCAGAGTCTCAGTCTGCCCGGGAAGGTGCCAGCCACGCAGCCACACTAATGAGTGTCTGGCCAGGGGTAACATTTCCTCCTGTGTCCCCTTCTTCAAACACACACACACACGCTTCTGCACGGACGAACACACACACACACACACACACACACACACACACACACACACACACCTCCACCTCGTCCATCTCAGCCTTGGGGGACCAGGGAGAGATGTCATTATCACTGATGCCCTGGCCACATCCTCAGCCCTACCTTGGGGGAGGCAGACGGGGGGCGGGGGGGTGGTGGGGGATGGGGGCAGACAAACTGGACTCCATGTCTAGACTGTGCAAAGTGGCCAACACGACATTCAGAGTAAATGGTAAACGGCCTACCCACTCCAAAGGCTAACGTGATTATAGCCATCATGGCCAATGGACAGCTGACCCTGCATGAGGCGCGCAATTGACAGCAGCTCAACCGCGGTATGCAATGTCAATCAAATTCAGTTGACTTTAATAGTTTATGGGAAGGTCAGGCCCATTCAGGGCTGTATTTAATCTTCGGTAAATCTGTGTTTTGTTCCCGAGCCTGATGATGACTGTGAGACTGTAAACAAGTTAAGTGGGTAGGCTTATGACCAGACCGAAATAAATTGTCCCGCTCCTTATTTATTGCACAGCCCCAAAAGACTATGCGAAATCAGCAAAGCAAGTACACATGTCTGGGATCAGCTGTCTATGCCACTTTTTTTTGCCCCCCGCTTGTTAAATGGAACACCTCATGCATGACTAGACCTTCCGTCGCAGAAGACTGACCGGCAGTCCGCCAGCCCCTGATCCAAAACAACAACAACAACGCAGAGAGAAAGAGAGAGAGGGAGAGGGAGAAAGAGAGAGAGAGGGAGAAGGAGAGAGAGAGAGAGGGAGAGAGAGAGAGAGAGAGAGAGAGAAAGCGAGGGAGAGAGAGAGACAGAGAGAGAGGGACAGAGAGAGAGAAAGAGAGAGACAGAGAGAGAGAGAGAGAGACAGGGAGAGGGAGAGAGCGCGAGAGAGGGAGAGCTCCTGCCATCCGGCCCGCAGATCAAGGGCCGCACAGGAATAAAACAGAGCAAGCCAGTGGCAAAGCAGCGGGGGACACACATAGGCATCCTTCCCCATACGGCACACACTCCACACACTCCACACACACACACACACACACACACACACACACACACACCATGTACGGCACACACACACACACACACCATGTACGGCACACACTCCAGACTGACCACAAGGGCCATCCGATCTGTTTACCTGGTGTCCGTTTGCACAAGAGAAGAGTTTCCTTGTTTGCCGTTAATTACACGCTGTGGTTAACATCGATAAAGTATTCATTACACAGGTTATTTGTAATAGTATTCATTTCACTGGCTATTTATAAAGTATTAATTACACTGAATATTAATGCTGTTGCATAATGACAGTCATTGAAGGGTAAAACTGCCTTAGAGCTATTATCACAGATGATTAGGTCGTTATGTTATATAGCATTAAGTAATGCTACTTAAGGTAAACGTAATATCCTAAGCTAACCTACCATGACCACAACCCTATGTGTAAAACACACAGCGTGAAACGTGAGCATTAATTGGATTAGATTTATTGGATGTCAAAAGTAATGGTGCCGGTGTGGCCTCTCGAGGGGGGAGGCCATTATAACAGGACTCCAAGTCAACCATGCCCTGAGGTAACCCCCGAAGCGCTCTGCAAAAAAAAAAAAAAACAGGCAGCTTTTCATGGAGAGTATCATGGGTGTAAAATTCCTGCCGTTTACTTCTTGGCCTCGGCTGGCACACGGGCTGATGATGAAAAGGGGAGGCAACAGAGCAGCAATGTCCGCCGCCTGCTCCCTGCTCACACTGGGGCATGTTTGAGAGAGCTGGTGGGTGGGGGGGGTCCTGGACTAAACTGTATTAATGCACACACAGTCACAGTGTGATCTTAGGTGACATTGAGATGCCATAGGGGAGAGCACAGTGTGAGCTGCCGGAAGACTGCATTGTCTGCTATGAAATTCTCCGTCAACACTGGCTGGAAGCAATTTTCTCTCCAGCAAAAGAAGTGATTGCCTGCCTGCCCACTACTGGGACCTGAAGATGGTCAAGAGCACAGAGTTTCTGCTTGCGTGTGTGTACGCACGCATGTGTGTCTGTGTCTGTGTGTGTGTGTGCAGTATCTCTGTGTGCCTAAGAGTATATGTGAATGTTTATGTGTGTGTGTGTGTGTGTTTATTCAGTGTGTGTGCTCTCGGTGGTTATGTGATGAAATCCTAGTGTTGCTGTACGCTCTTCCCTGAATCCCACATCACATTAGTGGAGAGCGGCCCACACAGGCTGGGATTATGCCCATACCCCACCTCAGAGAGAGAGAGAGAGAGAGAGAGAGAGAGAGAGAGAGGAGGAGGACAGAAGAAAGAAAGAGAGGGGGGGGGGGTAGAAAGGGAGAGAGTGGGCCACACAGGGTGGGAGTCTGCACTTGCCTCATACGGCCTAGTCTGCCCATACACTACCTCAGAGAGAGAGAGAGAGAGACAGAGGGAGGAGGATGAGAGAGAGAGAAGAAGAGGGAGAGGGAGAGGGAGAGGGAGAAATAGACAGAGAGAGTGAGATACATACACACAGATATAAAGATACAGAGAGAGAGAGAGAGGGAGGGGGAAAGAGCAGGGGGAATACTGCATACATGACCACAGTAAAAACAACCATCCTTCACCCTCCATCTCTGCCTTTCTTTCCCTACCCATCCTTCTCCCTCTATCTCTCCCCTTCTTCCCCACACATCCTTCTCCCTCCATCTCTTGCTCTCCTCCCCCATCCATCCTTCCCCCATCCTTCTCCCTCTCAAGGGCTCCCCTGCTCACCCTTCTCCCCCTGCTCTCCCTATCTTACGCCTGAAGATGGTCAAGAGTTTCTGCTTGCGTGTGTGTACGCATGTGTGTCTGTGTCTGTGTGTGTGTGCAGTGTCTCTGTGTGCCTAAGAGTATATGTGAATGTTTATGTCTGTGTGTGTTTATTTACACACACATAAATATTGCTCCCCCTCTCTCCCCCTGCTCCCCCTCTCTTACCCCTGTCCTCCCCCTGCCGACCTTGCTATCCCTCTCTTAGCCCTGCACCCCCCCCCCCGCCCCCCCACGCTCCCCCTCTCTATCCCGTGCTCCCCCTATCTTATCCTTGCTCCCCCTCTCCTCCCCCTTGCTATCCCTCTCTTACCCCTTGCTATCCCTCTCTTACCCCTGCCCCCCCCCCCCCCCCCCCCCCTGCTCCCCCTTTCTCCCCCCTGCTCCACCTCTCCCCCCTGTTCTCCCCCTACCCCCCTTGTTCCCCCAGGAGCAGACATTAGACATGAGCAGCAGACATGCCTGCTCTTGCTCACCATATGCTGCCTGCGCCGCATGCTGAAACTCGATAGGCCTTACAGTAGCTAAGGGTTGCATATGGCCCCACCACAGGCCCCCGCGGATGGCTATATAACAACACCACTACTGAAGCAGGGCTGTCCATGTTGGGCCATATTTAAATCTACATCTGAATCTGATCCCACATCTATCACCGTAGTTACGTTCCAGAAGCCCCTGCGATAGGTGAATATCCGCGATATAGCAAGACCACGTGGAAAACATTTTATTTTATAGTTTAAAAGCCATGAAATACCCCTTCCATGCACTGTTATACATTTACTGTGTCTACTATTTAATTATTACTGCATTTAATCTATCTACACTATAGTTATCGGAAATATTACAGAAAAATACTGTTCTGATGAACTTTAGCAGTGACATAGCATGCATACAGTATATTAATAAACAATCTAGTGGGACCACGAAAGGTGAAGCGTGGGATTACTGTACATCCTACACTACCACTTACAGATGTGTGTACAGCAGGAGAGCAACCTTTTACTGAGGATGAGAGAAACAGGTCTGTTGATCACTACAATTACAAGCTCTTGTCTATGGCAATGATCTTGTATGAGTCACAGAAGTAAATATATCTGTCATATATCTGTCTGCTAGAAATTGTATGTAGGACACAGACAGATAGATTCTGCAGACCTGCCATACTGTATAAGCTGGGGCCAGTTTAGCTTTGCTGTCACAGTGCCAAACCAATACTTTCAATCTACAGAGTCTAACAGAGGTGAGAGGCTTGCCTTAGAAATACTATCATGGCAGAAGCACTTCATTCTTTTATTCCTTTTTTTCATTTATTCTTGTTATTTTTCATTCACTTTACACAGCTCACATGATCTACTACAGCAGGAAGATATATTCCACAGACACTAATCTCTCTGTCTACAATTACTGTATGCATGGTGATAATCTGCCACCCTTTCAATTCCTATCATTCTGACATGCTGCCTCAAGCTCCACCTTGTTCGGGTTGGGCAAAGTGCAAATCATCATCTTTTTATCAAACGAGGACCATGTGGCTATGGGACGCCTCTACATGTCTGTACATCTTATATAGCATTAGCTACTTAGGGCCTTAGACTGGGAACAACACACAACAACACACACCTATGGTGGTGTATGTGGGGTATGTGTTTGCAGACACGGGAGAGGGAGCAAGAACGGAGCAGGACGGAGAATCTCCCTATCTAAACAGAAAGAGGAAGAGGAAGAGGAAGAGGAAGGCTGACTCTCCCATCCATCACTGGCGGCGCTCCGAGCCTAACAAGTCAGGAGGGAGCAGACTTCTTTGGCTGATGGCTCAGACACTAATGGTCTAGCAGCCATAGGGATAGTGCTCAACCCTTCTGGGACACACCGTCGTCTGCTAACACACTTTGTTTTTTTTGTTTTTTTCTAACCCACTTTCGTCTTAAATATAGACTAAGGTTTTGCCAAAAAAAATGTTTTTGAAATATGTTTATGTGATGGTAATTTTAGACAAAACACGCATACTGGTGGTACATAACATGAA